>CM048745.1:9652787-9745287 GCA_026315105.1 Locusta migratoria
GCTCACACAACCTAGCTTTCAGTCACGTCTTTCGTCAGTTACAAGTTTGTAGTTGCAAAGCCACAGCCAGAGATGGTGATTACGAATGTGAGAGTGGTGCCTGCATGATGCTATGAATGTATGTGATCTCTATTTCTGATAAAGACTGTGGCTGAAAATCATTTGTATGTTTCTCTCTGTGGATCAAAATAAATGTGTGTGTGTGTGTGTGTGTGTGTGTGTGTGTGTGTGTGTGTGTGTGTGTGTGTGTGTCATGGCCATCTTGAATCTTGCTGGCGGCCATTTTTCTCGCACACTGTATGCAACTGGTGCAGGAAAAGATGGTGTCAGTGGCAGATGTTACACCCTCCACCACAAAGTTTGCACTGACTAGAAGAATGCATACTGTAGCAGCAGCAACAGCAGAAAGAGAAGAAGAACTGCAGACGTTCTGAATACTCAGGGACTTAGAGATGCTCTAAGGTCTCCCAGTGGTTGTGAAATCCTCAAAGACACAATCTCCTGAGATGCACTGTGGCATCCAGAGGAAAACAATGTAATGGTAGTAGGAAATGTGCAGGAGGGACTGACAGTGGCGTGCGTTGTTCAGTGCTGAGAAATGTTCACTCATGTTTCTTGCTTGCTTGGGATGGGATGGAGCCTTCTGTAGAAAGAAAGCCGATTTTCTTTTCCAATGCCATGTTAATGTGTGGAAAACAGGCACTAAGAAACGACCTTGAAAAAAAAATACCAGTACCTTCTCAGTCTGCATAGGAAACTGTGTAATTAGGTTTTACAGCATTGTGTGATTTAAGGCAACACTTTTTGAAGGAGATGGCTCCTGCAGATCATGTTAATAAATGCTTTGTCTTGATGTCTTGAACACATTCAAGATGAAAACTGTCTCAGGGTTTCTGAATTTATGTTTAAATTGTTATCTTTTCTTTTTTGCTCTTTCCCCACTCCTTTTCTTTTTCTCCCCCCCCCCCCCTCCACAGCTTCAAACAGTGAAAATAGAAGGGTAGGAACATTTACATGCAGCACAGCACTGCTGCACACATTGCACGGCCAGTGAAGCGGCTGCTGCAGCAGCGGCCTTTCTGAAGAGCTGCAGTTGTCAGCCATCACTTTCACACAGCCTGACTTTCCAAAACGCTTGTCAAATCTGTGGAACTTCTGCCAGTGGGGATATTTGAAAGATGCTGTGTTCAGTGGCCTGATTACAAACTCAATTGAAGTAAAGAATTGTGTAATGTATTCTAAATGTAACTTCTAAAACACTACAAAGTGTATTATAGAGGAAAAAATTACTAACAGGAAAAAAACCCATCATGTGCAGTCTCCCATCCTTCATAAAAGACACCAACCACTTCCTGGATCGCCTGAAATCCTTACCCAGCCTGTTACCTCCTGAACCCATCCGTGTAACCATTGATGCCACCTCCTTATACACAAATATCCCACATGCCCAGGGCCTCGCTGCGATGGAGTATTTCCTTTCACACCGACCACCCACTTCCCTACCTAAAACCTCTTTCCTTAATACCATAGGCAGCTTCATCCTAACCCACAACTTCTTCACCTTTGAGGGCCAGACATACCAACAACTAAAGGGAACAGCCATGGGAACCAGGATGGCCCCCTCATATGCAAACTTATTTATGAGACGCTTGGAGGAAGCCTTCCTGGAAACCCAAGCCTGTCAACCCAAAGTTTGGTACAGATTCACTGACGACATCTTCATGATCTGGACCAACAGTGAAGAAGAACTCCAGAATTTCCTCTCCAACCTCAACTCCTTTGGTCCCATCAAATTCACCTGGTCCTATTCCAAATCCCATGCCACTTTCCTTGATGTCGACCTCCATCTGTCCAACTTCACACATCCGTCCACATCAAACCAACCAACAAACAACAATACCTCCATTATGACAGCTGCCATCCATTCCACATCAAACGTTCCCTTCCCTACAGCTTAGGTCTTCATGGCAGAAGAGTCTGCTCCAGTCCCGAATCACTGAACCAGTACACCAATAACCTAATAACAGCTTTTACATCCCACAGCTATCCTCCTGACCTTTTTTTTTTTTTTTTTTTTTTTTTTTTTTTGTGGTTTTAGGGCGCACAACTTCTATGGTCATTAGCGCCCAGCCAAGAACATAGATTCGCTATGATCTAAAAAAATGTAGACTGTCAGAACATCAACAATAGGCTAAAAACGAAAGATAAAAGACAAGAGTTAAATATCCTTGGATAAGTTGGCCAAATTGATAAAACGCAAAACTCGAGCAGCTGCTCGTGTGTCATCAGCTAAGATTTCCTCCAGAGTAGACGGAAAGTGAAGGGCTACACGGAGATGATTAAAATTAACACAAGTCAGTAAAACATGTCGCACTGTCAGCAGTTCACCGCAGGAGCATAGCGGTGCAGGTTCGGCGGATAGCAAGTGACGGTGGCTGAAACGGCAATGACCGATCCGCAACCGAGCCAGGATGACCTCCTCCCGCCGAGAGGGGCGTGAGGATGTCCTCCAAGCGGTCGGGATCGGTTTGACAGTTCGCAATTTATTGTTGCGCAGTGAAAGCCACACACTGTGCCATTGCGACACGATACTCCGGCGAAGAGCCCGTTGAACATCGTCCGATGGGACGCAAAAGGTAGCCATGCGAGGCAAAAGAGCTGCTGCCTTGGCTGCTGTGTCGGCGGCCTCATTCCCGGGCACACCCACATGGCCAGGGACCCACAGGAAAGAAACGTGACAGCTGTCATCCGCCAGCAACTGGAGGGAGCGTTGGATCCGATACACGAGAGGATGGTTCGAGAAAGGGTCCTTAAGACTCTGCAGGGCACTAAGGGAGTCAGAACATATGGCATAGAAAGGGTGGCGGTGGCGGCAGGTATACAAAACGGCCTGGTGGAGGGCGAAAAGCTCAGCCGTGAAGTTTGAGCACCGGTCAGGGAGCTTGTATTGGAAACGGTTGTCCCCGACGACGAAGGCAGATCCGACACCGGCAGTGCTCTTGGAACCATCAGTGTAAATAAATACGGCATTATCGAACCGCGAACGGAGTTCGACAAGCCTCGAGCGGAATACCAAATCCGGAGTGCTCTCCTTGGGGAGCGAACTAAGTTCGAGGTTTGTGTGAACCTGGGCCTGATGCCACGGTGGCAATGGGCTTTCGCTCAACCGAAGGGTGGAAGGAAGGGTAAAATCGAGCCGCTGTAGCAGGGGGCGAAACCGAACTCCCGGTGGAAGCAAGGCAATCGCAGACAACTGATATTGGCGATCGAGTGAGTCGTCAAAAAATAATCTGTAAGATGGATGGTTGGGCATCGACCGTAGGCGGCAAGCGTACCGACACAAGAGTATGTCACGTCGATTGGTCAAGGGTAATACAGCAGCCTCGGCATACAGACTTTCAACAGGGCTGGTATAAAATGCACCGGTCGCCAGACGTAATCCACGATGGTGGATAGAGTTGAGACGGCGGAGAATCGACGGCCGTGCTGAAGAGTATACAAGGCTTCCATAGTCGAGCTTCGACTGAACAATGGCCTGGTAAAGGTGAAGCAGGACGGTACGATCCGCTCCCCATGACGTGCCACTGAGGACACGAAGAACGTTAAGGGATCGGGCACAACGGGCAGCCAGGTAGGACACGTGCGTGGACCAGCAAAGTTTCCGATCCAACATGAGTCCCAAGAATTTTGTAGTCTCCACGAAAGGGAGAGCAACGGGGCCGAGACGTAGAGAAGGTGGAAGAAATTCCTTGTATCTCCAGAAATTGATACACACAGTTTTCTCAGTGGAGAATCGGAAGCCGTTTGCGATGCTCCAGGAATACAGACGGTCAAGACAGCGTTGGAGAGAACGCTCCAAGAGACACGTCCGCTGGGCACTACAATAAATTGCGAAATCGTCAACAAAAAGAGATCCGGAGACGTCGGCTGAAAGGCAGTCCACGATCGGATTGATTGCAATGGCAAAGAGCGCCACACTCAAGACGGAGCCCTGTGGTACCCCATTCTCCTGGCAAAAGGTATCTGACAAAACAGAGCCCACCCGCACCCGGAACTTGCGATCCGCCAAAAACGCTTGAATGAAAAGAGGAAGGCGGCCCCGAAGGCCCCATGTGTGCAATGTGCGGAGAATGCCCGCTCTCCAACAGGTATCGTATGCCTTCTCCAAGTCGAAGAACACGGCTACTGTTTGACGCTTCTTCAGAAAGTTGTTCATAATGAAGGTCGACAACGTAACGAGGTGGTCAGCAGCAGAGCGGTGTCGACGAAAACCGCATTGGATATTAGTCAGGAGGTGGCGAGATTCGAGGAGCCAGACCAACCGAGCGTTAACCATGCGTTCCATCACCTTACAGACGCAGCTCGTCAGAGAAATAGGACGATAACTGGAAGGAAGGTGTTTGTCCTTCCCTGGTTTGGGGATGGGGACAACAATGGCTTCACGCCAACTTGTGGGAACATGACCTTCAGTCCATATGCGATTGTAGGTACTAAGAAGAAAGCACTTGCCCGCTGGAGAGAGGTTCTTCAGCATTTCAATGTGAATGGAATCGGGCCCGGGAGCAGAAGACCGGGACAGGGCGAGAGCACGATCTAGCTCCTGCATGGTGAAGGCGACGTTGTAATTTTCCCGTTTAAAAGAGCGGAAAGAAGGCGGCCGTGCCTCCTCTACCTGTTTGCGAGGGAGAAAGGCAGGGTGGTAATGGGCAGAGCTCGAAACCTCCGCAAAGAAACGACCCAATGCGATTGAAACATCAGCTGGGTCCACGAGGACCGCGTTCTCCACGGTCAGGCCAGGAATCGGGGAGTGGACCTTGATGCCGGACAAACGGCGTAGGCCACCCCAGACAACCGTGGAGGGAGTAAACCGGTTAAAAGAACTAGTAAAATCTGTCCAGCAAGCTTTCTTGCTGTCGTTTATGATACGACGGCACTGCGCTCTCATACGTTTGTAATTGATGCAATTCTCCAAAGTTGGGTGGCGGCGGAAGGTGCGTAAAGCACGGCGCCGGGCTCGAAGCGCGTCGCGGCAGGCTGCAGTCCACCAAGGGACCTGGACACGACGTGGAATAGAGGATTTACGAGGTATGGAACGTTCAGCAGCAGTGAGGATAACCTCTGTGAGGTATTCGACCTGACTGTCACAGTTGGGAAAATTCTGATTGTGAAAAACAGCCATGGAAGAATAAAGCCCCCAGTCGGCTTTAGAAATGTTCCAACTGGTGGGACGTGGAGATGGGGAATGATGTAGGAAGTGGATGATACAAGGGAAATGGTCACTCGAGTACGTGTCAGAAAGTGCATACCACTCAAACCGACCGGCAAGCTGAGGAGTGCATATTGCGAGGTCTATATGGGAATAAGTGTGTGTTGTGTCAGAAAGGAAGGTCGGTGCACCGGTGTTGAGGCAGACAAGATCGAGGTGGTGGAGAATGTCCACCAAAAGGGAGCCTCTCGGACAAGGTGCCGGAGAGCCCCATAGGGGGTGGTGGCCATTAAAGTCGCCTACCAACACGAAAGGTGAAGGGAGCTGGTCAACAAGGTTTAGCACATCTGCCCTAGTAAGGGCAGATGACGATGGCGAATATATATTACAGAGGGAGAAGGTAAAGGTGGATAAGGTGATGCGGACGGCAACTGCCTGTAGGTGAGTGTGCAAGGAAATGGGATGGAAATAGACGTCGTCTCGAAGGAGCATCAGAACCCCTCCATGGGCTGGGACACCTTCCACGGGTGGCAGGTCGAACCGCACAGAGGTGTAGTGTGGAAAGTCTGCACGATCACGTGGACGCAACTTAGTTTCCTGGAGGCAGACTAGAAGCGGGCAGTGCAATCGAAGGAGTAGTTTTAACTCCTCCCGATTAGAACGAAAGCCGCGAATGTTCCATTGAAGGAGCGCCATGATAAAAATGAGAGAAGAAATAAGGATAAAAACCAAGTAGCGAGCGGGGTCACCTCGACGGCCGCTGAGGACCGGATTTCGAGGGAGCACTGCTATCGCTGTCTGGGGGCAAAGGGTCATGTTCCATTGGTTCGCCCGACGTGCCTGCCACCTCCCTGAGTTGATCAGGAGGGGCAGTTTCCACCGCCGGTAAAGGGCCGGGCGCCCGGCAAACGGAGCGTCCCGGTGAAACAGAAGACGGCCGAGGCCGGCAACTGTTGGACGGCGCGACAGATGGGTCACGCCTCGGCGGGGAAGGAGAGGAACTCTTTTTCTTGTCAGCTCTTCTGGAAGAGTGACGGCGGGAAGAGGCAGTTGACGGTTGGGAAGCCTGAGAACGCAGAAAATCCTCACGGACGGGTTCCTTTTTCAAGGTCCGGGCATCTTGTTTAGGTGCCCGCGGTTTACTAGAGTTGGACGAAGACTGTACCCTAGAAGCAGCAGGAGGAAGCGGGGACGTGGAACGGGCAATCTTCGGGCTGGCAGATCGCACAACTGTGTCAGCGAAAGTCAAGTCACATATCTGGGTACTGGAATCCTTGGTAGGTCGAGTTGAGGTGAGTACCTTACTGTATGTACCCGCTGGGAGGACAGTGGGCTTTCGACTCGCCAACAACTTTCGAGCGGCAGATGTTGATACCTTCTCCGTAACCCGAATTTGCTGGATTACCTTCTCATCCTTGTATACAGGGCAGTCGCGAGAGGAAGCCGCATGGTCACCGTTGCAGTTTAGGCAGTGAGGGGACGGAGGTGGGCAATCCCCCTCATGGGCGTCCCTACCACAAGTGACACACTTTGCTGCATTTGGGCAATGTTCACGGGTATGGTTGTACCTGTGGCATTGAAAACAGCGCGTTGGGTTAGGCACATAAGGTCGGACGGAGATGACTTCATACCCTGCTTTGACCTTCAACGGGAGGTCAACTCTGTCGAACGTCAAAAACACAGTACGAGTCGGTGTCAATTGGTTATCGACCTTTTTCATCACCCTGTGGACGGCTGTCACACCCTGATCGGACATATACGATTGGATGTCTTCATCAGACAACCCATCAAGGGATCTCGTGAAGACTACCCCCCGTGACGAGTTGAGTGTGCGGTGCGCTTCGACCTTAACTGGAAAAGTGTGCAACAACGTAGTACGTATCAGTTTTTGGGCTTGGAAGGCACTTTCCACTTCCAGCAACAATGTGCCATTGCGCTGACGTGAACAGGTTTTAACAGGGCCAGCAATTGCATCTACACCTTTCTGTATAACGAAAGGATTGACAGAATTGAAATCCTTTCCGTCGGTGCGAGAGACAACCAGATATTTAGGAACATTAGGCAGAGTCTTTTTAGGCTGAGGCGAGTCTAACTTACGTTTGTGGGTCAACGTCATGAAAGAAGATAAGGAGGAAGTCATCGCGGAAGTGTCCCCCGTGATTACCGGCGTCTCCGATGGCGCGCTCCTTCCTAGTGGGGGCCCTCTCCGAGGGCTTACCCGCCTTAGGTGATTGTTCACACCTCAGGTCACACCTCCCGAGAACTGACGGAGGGACCAATCGGCACGTTCAGAAGGTACCAGCTCGGGTAATCACCCCTCCCTGGGCCTGGCCTTTACCAGGGGGTACGTACGTGCCTTACATGTCTACCCGGGGCGGGGAATTACGCGTTACCCCGTCACCTGCTACGCACGATAATGCGTGGGTCGGCCTTCAGACACGCACAGGGAGGAAAGAAGAAGAGGATAGGAAAGGAAGAGAAAGAAGGAAAGAAAAGAAGTGTCTCAAACGCCGAGGCGGAGACTAATGAGGAGAAGAAGGCTAGGAGAGTTCAAGGAGAGAAAGACAGAAAACGAAAGGTAAGAAAGGAAGGAACGAAGGAAGAAAAAGCACAACAAGAACCACCGTATCTCACGAAATATGCCCGGCTCCGGGCGAAGGCATAAACCGGGAGGGAAAGTGAAGCAGCCTGGGGCAGAAGAAAGGCTGCTCCGGCTCGGGGCCCCGTGCGCGCCACACACGTACCCACAAAAGAACTGTGGGCCCCCTGGGGGGATCCTCCTGACCTGGTTCAGAAGCAAATTACCAGAGCCACCTCCTCATCCCCCCAAATTCAGAACCTTCAACAGAACCCCAGAAGTGCCCCTTTTGTCACCAGATACTTTCCGGGACTGGAGCGGACACTGAATGTGGCTCTCCAGCAGGGACACGACTTCCTTAAATCCTGCTCTGAAATGAGACCCATCCTTAATGACATCCTTCACACTCCACGAAGAGTGTCTTTCCGCTGCCATCCTAACCTTCGTAACCTCCTAGTCCATCCGTATGAAATCCCCAAACCACCCTCCCTACCCTCTGGCTCCTACCCATGCAACCACCCCCGTTGTAAAACCTGCCCTATGCACCCTTCTACCACCACTTACCCCAGTCCAGTAACCCGGAAGGTGTACACAATCAAGGGCAGAGCCACTTGCGATAGCACCCATGTGATTTACCAACTAACATGCCTGCCCTGTGAAGCGTTCTATGTGGGAATGACCAGCAACAAACTGTCCATTTGCATGAACGGTCACAGGCAGACAGTGTTTGTTGGTAATGAGGATCACCCTGTGACTTAACATGCCTTGGTGCATGGCCAGCACATCTTGGCGCAGCGTTACACCGTCTGGGTTATCTGTATACTTCCCACCGACACCAACCTCTCAGAACTCCGGAGATGGGAACTTGCCCTTCAGCTTATTCTCTCCTCCCGTTGCCCACCTGGTCTCAACCTCCGCTAAATTCATATTCTCACCCACCATCTTTAGCATCTTTGCCTTGGTTCTGTGGACAGAGCCTCTGCCTCAAGTAGTACCTCTGTCCAACTTCTTTGCTTTTTACAAATGTCTGTTTAGGTGTGTCTGTGTTTGGATATGCATGAGTGTGTGTGTATTTGTCTACCTTCCTTTTTGTCCCCTAAGGTAAGTCCTTCCACTCCTGGGATTGGAATGACTCCTTTTCCACTTCCTTAAAACCCATATCCTTCCCTTTCTCCTCCCCTTTTTTCCTCTTCTTCCTGAAGAAGCTGCCAGTGGTGGCGAAAGCTAGTAAGTGTGTTTTGAGTGTGATTTTTATTTTTATTTGTGTCTATCGATGAGCCGGTCCCTTTGGGTAAGTCATCCGTTTTCTATTTGTTTTTTTCCATAGAGAACTTTGACATGTTATGGTACATGGCAAAGGGTTTCTTAAAATCGGCACATTGTTGGACTGCTCACCATTAATATAGAGTGTTAATCGCAATTTCTTGAATGGAGGTGGAGGTGGAGGAGGAGGAGAAGGGGGAGGAGGAAATAGAGGTAATTGGTCAACACAGCCTAGCTGCTTCGTCAGGCAGAAGGGAAGGAGAGGGAAAAGGAAATAATGAGGGTTTTAAGGGACTGGGTAAGGAGTCATTCCAATCCTGGGACAGGAAAGACTTACCTCGGGGGAATAAAGGAGTGTAAACAAATACACACATACCCAACATTTACACTGGGAGACACAAGTATACCTAAGCAGACATACTGTAAAAGCAAAGTAGTTAGAGATACCACTTGAGGCAGAGGCTCTGTCCAGAGAACCGAGGCAAAGATGTTAAGAACGTGGGTGGGAATTCGAATTTAGCAGAGATTGAGACCAGGTAGGCAACAGGAAGAGAGAATATGCTGAAGGGCTAGTTCCCACCTCCGGAATTCTGAAGGATTGGTGTCGGTGTAAGTATCCAGATCACCCGGATGGGGTAACACTGTGCCAAGATGTGCTGGCCGTGCCCCAAGGTGTGTTTAGCCACAGGGAGATCCTCATTACCAACAAACACTGTCTGCTTGTGACCATTCATGCGAATGGACGGTTTGTTGCTGGTCTTTGCCACATAGAATGCCTCACAGTGCAGGCATGTTAGTCGGTAAATCACGTGGGTGCTATCGCAAGTTGCTCTGCCCTTGATCGTGTACACCCTCCAGGATATGGGACTGGAGTAAGTGGTGAACATATTGTACCTCAATTGAAATTGTGGTAGCAAACGTGTGTTAGGAGACTAACACGTTATTGCCCCAATCTCACAACAGTTTAAACCAATTTAATAGTTGCTTTTTGTGCAGTTTTTTTGCCTTAGGTCAATTAAAATATAATATCTCTATCTGATGCACATTAAACCTCGCACGGTTTGGTTGAGTAATTCTGATCATCTGTAGCTAAATCCATTTACACAATGTTTTCCATCTTCTACAGAGAGTGTCTGCAATTTCATGTTATTATGAGCTGTAGCCCTTCACAGTGTACTAAGAACACAGTTAATGAAACTGATGTTATGTGAGTGCACTCTATAGTTTTCAGTATACATAAATTCAATAAAAAGTGTGAGGCGGATTGGCCGAGCAAATTGAGGTGCTATGCTGTGATGCACGAGGCCGTTCCCTAGCAGGGTTTTGAATCCCCCCCCCCCCCCCCAGGCATGATGTTTGTGCTCTCTTTAGCATATGTTAGTTCATAAGTAGTTTGTATGTTTAAGGACAGATGACCCTGCAGTTGAGTCCGATAAGCTTTAAAAACATTTGAACATTTTCAGTGCGAGCATGTTGTCCAAAAGTAGGATTGCTGCAGCTCTCGACATTAGTCAGTCCATCATGTGACACACACACACACACACACACACACACACACACACACACACACACACACACCAGTACCAAATCGAGAATTCCTCCATAGTTCAGAAAATATTCTTATCTACGGATCCCTTCCGTCAGTCAAATTATCCCATTAAGTTCCATAAGAATTTGTTCAGTATATAATAATGGAAACTCCAGGTTGGAATTAATAACATTAATATCCGCAAAGACGTGGCGACGAGCTGCGACAGGCACATACAAAAGACACACACATACAACACATTCAGCTATCGGCCATGGCCTTCTTCAGAAAATAGAATACTCATGCTATCACACAGGCACACAACACAGTCATACCACCATCACCTCCGACTGCCACACTTTGAATCATGCTCTGCAGCGAATCGCGGAGGGGGGGGGGGAAGGGGAGGGGAGGGGGGGAAGGGGAGGGGAGGGGAGGGAAGGGGAGAGGGGATAGGAAGGATACTTATAACAGATGTGAGACTAACCACAAAATGTTTCAAAGTTGAACCAGTAATGAATCTGTGCAGTTTGCTAAATTATCATTTAAGTCATCCAACAAATTATTGTTGAAGAGCTGGCGAGGAAAGTGTTTCATCAGAAATCATTATGTGACCAGAGAGCTATACATGCACTGGTAATTGAAATAACAGAGCCAAATATTCAGGCAAAAGTCATGGTGGATGGTCACAAGCAGACATGGAGTTCTGTATGTAACACAGGATATTAACAAGAATCAACCAAACAGAAGACCAACATGAACAATAAAAGTGATAAAAGTTGAGATCCCATGTAAAATCAATGATTTATTCTCTTCAAATTAAACAGACTCTGCACTCCTCAGGGTGTTTCACAGATTACTACATATGTCCAATAATGTTACCCCTACATGCTACAATGTTTATGTGAACAAGTATTTCATATTGCCGCAAGAGACCACAAACACCGACTGCTGGCATGGCGCAGGGGATAGCACCACAGACTGCGGTGCTGAACGTCGCCAGTTCAATCCCGCCCACCAGAAAAAATTATTTATTTGTAATTAACAATTCCCAAATGCTCTACATCTTTCTTATGTTCACTTGTAAATTCTACTTGTTTCTTATGTTAACTGTTCTTCTAATTTCTGGTAAATTCTCTCTGTGTATAAACAGCAGAGCACTCTGCCTGAGAGGCGGTAGTGCTGCGTGTATGTTGAGTTCATAATAAACGTACTTTGATTATAAGTGCTGTGTTCAGTTGCCTTCGAAGTCAAGCCTGTTCCCATTTCAATGCGACATTGTTTGGTGGAGGCGCCGGGTAACCTATACAACAGCTGCATCACCAGGGCTCCGATTAGGCAATGTAGAAGCCGTCGCTTACACGGACTAGAACTGGAATACAAGGGTATACCGAGTACATCCTTCCAAAAATCCTTATAATCAGAAGAACCATGGACATAAAATCAACGGTAGGCCAGCTGCACATTGGACACCCGTCCGTGTTCTCTGGAGAGGCTGGACCGGATCCCAATAAATGGCTAAAAGGATTCAACCGAGTCACCCAGTACAACAGGTGGGATCATACAATGTGCTTGGCCAATGTTTATTTCTACCTGGATGGAACAGTCCAGCAATAGTTCGAGAACAACGAAGACAAACTGAATGATTGGGAAATGTTCCAGGTGGAACTTAAGAAAACATTTGGAGACCGACAGCAACAAATACGTTCAGCGGAAGAACAACATAAGAACCAGGCCCAATGACATGGTGAGCCGACACAGTCTTACATACAGAATGTTTTGGCCCTTTCAATCCGAACATGACTGAGGCAGACAAAATCAAGCACCTAATGAAGGGTATAGCAGAAGACATGTACCAAGCCCTTCTAATAAAAGATGTCGCTACGACAGAAGAGTTCTTCAAGTGGTACCAACGTATTGAAAAGATACAACAAAGGAGATTTGGATGCAAGAAGTATGGCCGACTCCCCAATGTAGTCCCTATGGCCATTGTGGAAGACCAGCATGATTTCGCTTCTCTCATACGGCAAATTGTAAGAGAATTACAACAGTGCTTGGCAGCCAAGACTATTAGACCGAGCGAGCATCAGATTATGGCCATGTACGTCATGAGGGAGCCGACGTCGCTGAGGAAGAGGTATTTCAGACATTAGCTCCTGTCCGCCCCGCCAGTAGCACCCGACATGAAGAATGGCGTCGCCCTGCTATGACATACACTGCAGCCGCCAAACGGCAGCCTATGAACTGGCCGATGCGGCCACGACTGACTCCCCCAGCAACAATTACGCCCTGCAGAAGAACAGACATCTGGAGGACAGAAGACAACACACCACTGTGAGCACCCTGGACATGTCGTACACTAATGCAGAGAGAGAAGGTGAGTATTCAACAATTATTTTGCCGCAAGACATCAGCCATCACAGCAGTTCTATCCCAGGCAATCACCTGCTGATGAGTTCAGTCGACCTATGGGAAGAAGCACATCGCCGTACCCTAGACGAGGTCGCTCCCCGACGCGCTGCAGCCGTTCACCGTCGCTGTACAGAGGTACCAGCCGCAACCCTAGTCGCCGCGCCCAGGAAACCTAAGCAAGGCGACCATCTACGGAGGTGAGGCCGACACAGATGAAAATCCTCCATAGACGACAGTCGCTAAAATGTCGGGAAATCTCATTAACGTTATAATCGATGGCCAACCTGTCCCGGCACTTGTTGATTAAGGAGTGTCTTTTTCTGTATTGTCAGATGATTACCACCACACACTAAAGAAGACAATGTTCTCTGATACAGGGACAACTGTGCTGAAGGTTGCAAATGGAAAGTACATCCATCCAGCAGGAGCTTGTGTCGCAAGAATAACCATCAACAGCAGGACCCAGCCGTTTGAATCTGTTGTGTTAACAGAATGTAGTCACAATGTCATCCTTGGATGGGACTTCCTTCAGGCATCCCAAGCTATCATTGACTGTGGAAGATCTGAGCCGCGAATTGAAGAAGTTGTTAAGCCGGATACATGTAATACAGAATTTTTTGGGAAGTTGTTCGTCGTTGACAATGTGACGATACCGCTGTTGACAATGAGAAGAGTTGCAGTCAGAAACACAGATGACTGGTTAAACTGTGAAGTTCTTGTTGATAGTAAAAGGTTTATCAGGCTCACAAAAGAAATTTACATACCAGCGACTATCATAAGTATTACCTGTGGTCAAGGAGAGATTTGGATCAGATATCATCACGAGCAGTCACAACTAATCCCCAGGGGAATGTGTATTGGGACAGCTGAACCAATCCAGGACGGTGAGCTCAACATCATCAATGAAGACCCATGCCCTGCTGTTAGTACAGACAACACGCTGGAGGAAACAAATGTGGAACTGCCAATAGGGCCTGGACTGACCAAGGAACAACGTAAGTGGTTGTTAGGTATACTACGCCAATTTTCGGGTGCATTCACACCTCAGCAGGGGAAAAGTCAGACGAAACGGCCCACGATAAAGAACCGTATCAATACTGGGGATCATCCGCCAATTAGCCAGCGATCGTATAGAGTATCGCCAGCTGAAAGACGGGTAATTCGAGAGGAAGTTGAGAAGATGTTGTGAGATGACATTATTCAACCTTTGGAAAGTCCCTGGTCGTCTTCGGTGGTCCTCATAAACACGAAGGATGGCACGTGGCGATTCTGTGTCGACTATCGGCGGCTGAAAAGAATCACAAAGAAAGACTTCCACCCATTGCCGCACATTGATGACACTTAGACTGCTTGAAAAGAGCTACATACTTCTGAACTATCGACATGCAGACAGGTTACTGGCAAATTGAGGTTGACGAAGCTGACAGGAAGAATACGGCTTTTATTACACCTCACCTGAATTATGTAATGCTCCAGCCACATTCGAACGCATGATGGACAACTTGCTTTGACACCTTAAGTGGACGACGTGTCTCTGCTATTTAGATGACATTGTCGTTTTCTCGAAAACATTTGAAGAACATCTGAGTCACCTGTCAACTGTGTTGAAGTGTGTTTAGACTGCAGGTCTCTGCCTCAATCCAAAGAAGTGCCTCTTCATCACCAAAGAGATAAAAATCCTGGGGCACCTAGTCAACGGAGATGTTCTCTCACCGAAAGTGGCTAACTAGCAGGAGAAGCAGCACAGTCGATTTGCACTTTACACAGGGAAAGTGTCACTTGTAATGGCTCCCCAGTCAGTTCTGCTGGAAATAACACAGAGTGTGAGCTGTGAGCATCCTGAAGTAGAGTCAATGCAGGGCCAGTGTCACCAAAATGTATCACTTGTGGCACCTCCCATGATGACGGCAGCCTCGAATGCCTGCACACACAGCCTTTTTAATCACATGTGTCCATATTACCACATTTTTCTTCGGAGAGAGAGAGAGAGAGAGAGAGAGAGAGAGAGACTTAACTATGCAAATGCCCATCTTTTCTTCTTCTTCTTCTTCTTCTTCTTTTTCTTCTGTAGCATCTGCTGGATGTCTGCTCACACAGTGTGTTACGACAATTGTGAAGGGCTGGGCACGTTTAGGACACGGCAGACTTGACAAAGAGCACATATCTGCCTTAGTGTGTGTAAGTGTATATACGTGGTGTGGGTGTGTGTGTGTTTACCTATTCTTTTGTCCCCCCAAGGTAAGTCATTCCTCTCTCGGGATTGGAATGACTCCTTACCCACTCCCTTAAAACCCTCATCCTTTCCTTTTCCCTCGCCTTCCCTGCTCTTTCTGAAGAAGCAACCTTACATTGTGAAAGCTCAGTTTTCTCTCTCTCTCTCTCTCTCTCTCTCTCTCTCTCTCTCTCTCTCTGTGTGTGTGCGTGCGTGTGTGTGTGTGTTTTTATTTGTGTATCAACGAATCCATGACTTTTCGCCTGGTAAGTCCAACTTTCTTTACTTTTTATAAATATTTTTCCAAACAGGATTGTTCCCCTATAAATATATATATTTTATTTGTGTTTGGCAGCAGCTCAATGTTCGACTTTAAGGTGAATTGTTCCCTATACATATTAATAATAATAATAATATGAACCTGAAGTAAGGTATTTGTTTTTTGAGAGATTTCATATTATGTTGAACACTGTAACAGGAGTGTTATTGGTGATTAACGATTAGAAAATGAATTGCTGGAGTTCCTCCTTTATTTGAAAATAGGCACAAGGACACTAAATGCAGTGATGAGATAAACCCTGAGTGTAAAAGATAAGTGCAGCTTTGTGTTACCTGAAACTTTATTCATTGTTCAGAATTTATGCTTTGAGAAAAGACATTGTAACATCAAAACATAGAACCTTGCTTGGAATCTACTATTATTTACTACTCGATAGATTATTTCCAGTATACATGTTGTTATTCCCTAGCCATAGTTGTGATTAAAATACATTTTAATTTATGAGCTAGGTAATCCTTTATTGGGGGTAGCAAGTGGCCACAAACATACAGTCATTCTGGTTTCTCAGTCTACACGTATGCTGACATTTATTCAGACCACTGTAGAGCATTACAGGTGTTTCCGAAGGCCACATGTTACATTGTGCTCTCTCTGGGGACTGCCCCATGCAAATCCAAGCCACACCTGTCTGCACCTGACTGCAGGTACACTGGCCATCAGGAGGATAATGTGTAGGCCTGCGTCTGGTTTAATGTAATTCTCCTTTGGATCGACTGCTTACTTCAGATCATTTATCATTCTCACAAAGTTTAACTACAAATTTAGTAATGGCTCCAGCTCATAAGCATTTTGTTGAATGAAGATAAACTAATCTGTTTTTGGACTACAATTTACTTTTAATCTTACTTGCTAAAACCATATTACTGTAATTAATTAGTACTTTGACAAAATAATTAAATGTGTACTCACTTTCTGAGCTGCTTCTGATGGTCGTGGTTTTTGTGTCCCAGCCTCGTCGTAGGTGTCGGCGGCCGAGTGGAATGAGACCGACACAGGAATAAGGATAGCCCGCTGGTGCAGGTACAGAAGGGAGCAGCCAGAAACTATAAACACTAGAGTAAATTAGAAAGAGACATATATTGCACAGAATGTAACAATACTTAACTTTTACATAGTACTGCAGAATGTTGATACATAGTTGTTAGAGGCCTGCCTAGTGCCTGTACGATAGCAAAGTCTTCACTGGTGCCTATCTGATTACGAAGGTCCTAACTCTTTGCTAACTCAGTCCCAAGTGAACGATGTCGTTCACTGGTGGCCATGAGCGGAGTTGCTGCAGAGGGCGCTCGTGGCTGTCGTTGTAAGAACGCCGCGCCGTGCGTGCATGGCGGCGCGCGGCGAAAGTAGCTGGTGCGCACTTTGGACTTGTGCGACACCACAGTCTCATCCACATTAGCGAGGTATATGAGCAACAAACTTTTTTTTTTTTTTTTTTTTGGTGGTTTTAGGTCGCACAACTTCTACGGTCATTAGCGCCCAGACAAGAACATTGATTCGCTACATCTCAAAAACATTTGTGACTGTCAGAAGATCAAGAAGAGGCTAAAAACGAAAGGGTTAAATATCCTTTCATAAGTTGGCAAAGTTGATAAAACGCAAAACTCGAGCAGCTGCTTGTGTGTCATCAGCTAAAATTTCCTCCAGAGTAGACGGAAAGTGAAGGGCTACACGGAGATGATTAAAATTAACACAAGTCAGTAAAACATGTCGCACCATCAGCAAGTCACCGCAGGAGCACAGAGGTGCAGGATTGGTGGTTAGCAAATAACGGTGGCTGAAATGGCAGTGATCGATCCGCAACCGGGCCAGGATGACCACCTCTCGCCAAGAGAGGCGTGAGGTGGTCCCCTAAGCGGTCGGGATCGGTTTTACAGTTCTCAATTTATTGTCCGTAAGTTAGAACCATGCGCTGTGCCAGGACGACTCAATACTCGAGCGAAGAGCCTACTGAAAATCGTCCGATGGGATACAAAAGGTAGCCATGCGAGGTAAAAGAGCTGCTGCCTTGGCTGCTATGTCGGCGGTCTCATTCCCGGGCACACCCACGTGGCCAGGGACCCACAGGAAACGTGACAGCTGTCATCTGCTAGCAACTGGAGGGAGTGTTGGATCCGATACACGAGAGGATTGTTCGAGAAAGGGTCCTTAAGACTCTGCAGGGCACTAAGGCAGTCGGAACATATGGCACAGAAAGGTTGGCGGTGGCAGCAGGTATACAAGACGGCCTGGTGGAGGGCAAAAAGCTCAGCTGTGAAATCGAACACCGGTCAGGGAGCTTGTATTGGATACGGTTGTCCCCGGCAACGAAGGCAGATCTGACACCCGCAGTGCTCTTGGAACAATCAGTGTAAATAAATATGGCATTATCGAACCACGAATGGAGTTTGACAAGCCTCAAGCGGTATACCAAATCTGGAGTGCTCTCTTTGGGAAGCGAACTAAGTTCAAGGTGAATGTGAACCTGGGCCTGATTCCACGGTGGCAATGGGCTGTCGCTCAACCGAAAGGTGGAAGGAAGGGTAAAATCAAGCCACTGTACAGTCGGCGAAACCGAACTCCAGATGGAAGCAAGGCTATCGCAGACAACTGATATTGGCGATCAAGTGAGTCGACAAAAAATAATTGGTAAGATGGATGGTTGGGCATCGACCACAGGCGGCATGCGTACCAACCGAAGGGTAATACAGCAGCCACGGCATACAGACTTTCAACAGGGTTGGTATAAAATGCACCAGTCGCCAGATGTAATCCCCGATGGTGAATAGAGTCGAGACGGCAGAGAATCGTCGGCCGTGCAGAAGAGTATACAAGGCTTCCGTAGTCAACTTCAACTGAACAATTGCCTGGTAAAGGTGAAGCAGGACGGTACGATCCGCTCCCCATGACGTGTCACTGAGGACACGAAGAACATTAAGGGCTGGGCACAACGGACAGCCAGGTAGGACACATGTGTGGACCAGCAAAGTTTCCGATCCAACATGAGTCCCAAGAAATTCGTAGTCTCCACGAAAGGGAGAGCAACAGGGCCGAGATGTAGAGAAGGTGGAAGAAATTCCTTGTATCTCCAAAAGTTGATACACACCGTTTTCTCAGTGGAGAATCCGAAACCGTTTGTGATGCTCCAGGAATATAGACGCTCAAGACAGCGTTGAAGACAACGCTCCAAGAGACATGTCCGCTGGGCGCTGCAATAAATTGCGCAATTGGGATCCGGAAACGTCGGCGGAAAGGCAATCTACGATCAGATTGATTGCAATGGCAAAGAGAGCCACACTCAAGACGGAGCCCTGTGGTACCCCATTTTCCTGGCAAAAGGTATCGAACAAAACAGAGCTCACCCGTACCCGGAACTTGCAATCCACCAAAAATGCTTGAATGAAAAGAGGAAGGCGGCCCCGAAGGCAATGTGTGCAATGTGCAGAGAATGCCCGCTCTCCAACAGGTATCGTATGCCTTCTCCAAGTCTACGAACACTGCTACTGTTTCACGCTTCTTTAGAAAGTTATTCATAATGAAGTTCGACAACGTAACGAGGTGATCAGCAGCATAGCGGTGTCGACGAAAACCGCATTGGACATTTGTTAGGAGGTGGCGAGATTCGAGGAGCCAGACCAACTGAGCATTAACCATGCGTTCCATCACCTTACAGAAGCAGCTCGTCAGAGAAATGGGGCAATAACTGGAAGGAAGATGTTTGTCCTTCCCTGCTTTGGGGATGGGGACAACGATGGCTTCACGCTAACTTGTGGGAACATGACCTTCAGTCCATATGTGATTGTAGGTACTAAGAAGGAAACACTAGCCTGCAGGAGAGAGGTTCTTCAGCATCTCAATGTGGATTGAATCGGGCCCAGGAGCAGAAGATCAGGACAGGGCGAGAGCACGGTCTAGCTCCTGCATGGTGAAGGCGACATAATTTTCACGATTAAAAGAGTGGAAAGAAGACGGCCGTGCCTCCTCTACCTGTTTGCGAGGGAGAAAGGCAGGGTGGTAATGGGCAGATCTCGAAACCTCCGCAAAGAAATGGCCCAATGCGTTGGAAACATCAGCGGGGTGCACGAGGACTGCGTTCTCCACGGTCAGGCCAGGAATCGGGGAGTGGACCTTGATGCCGGATAAATGGTGTAGGCCACCCCAAACAACCGTGGATGGAGTAAAACGGTTAAAAGAATGAGTGAAAGCAGTCCAGCAAGCTCACTTGCTGTCGTTTATGATACGACGACATTGTGCTCTCATTTGTTTATAATTTATGCAATTCTCCAAAGTTCAGTGGACACGACGTGGAGAAGAGGATGTACGAGGTATGGAATGTTCAGCAGCGGTGAGAATAACCTCTGTGAGGTAGTTGACCTGACTGTCACAGTTGGGAAAATTCTGATCGTGAAAAACAGGCACGGAAGAATAAAGCCGCCAGTCGACTTTAGAAATATTCCAACTGGTAGGACGAAGAGATGAGGAATGACGCAGGAAGTGGATGATACAAGGGAAATGTTCACTCGAGTACTTGTCAGAAAGTGCATACCACTCAAACCAACCGGTAAGCTGAGGAGTGCATATTGCGAGGTCTATATGGGAGTAAGTGTGTGTTGTGTCAGAAAGGAAGGTCGGAGCACTGGTGTTGAGGCAGACAAGGTTGAGGTATTGGAGAATGTCCACCAAAAGGGAGCCTCTCGGACAAGGTGCCGGAGAGCCCCATAGGGGGTGGTGGGCATTAAAGTCACCCCACCAACACGAAAGGTGAAGGGAGCTGGTCAACAAGGTGTAGCACATCTGCCCTAGTAAGGGCAGATTACGATGGCGAATAGATATTACAGAGGTAAATGGTAAATGTGGATAGAGTGATGCGGATGGCAACTGCCTGTAGTTGAGTATGCAATGAAATGGGATGGTAATAGACGTCATCTCGAAGGAGCATCAGAAACCCTCCATGGGCTGGGATACCTTCCACGGGTGGCAGGTCGAACCGCACAGAGGTGTAGTGTGGAAAGTCTGCACGATCACTTGGACGTAGCTTAGTTTATTGGAGGCAGACGACAAGCGGACAGTGCAAGCGAAGGAGTAGTTACAATTACTTCCGAATGGAACGAATGCCATGAATATTCCATTGAAGGAGCGCCATGATAAAAAAAGAGAAGAAAAAAAGATAAAAAGGAACAAGCAGGTGGGGTCACCTCGATGGCTGCTGAGGACCGGACTTCGAGGGAGCACTGCTATCGCCATCTAGTGGCAAAGGGTCATGTTCCATTGGTTCGATCGACGCGGCTGCCACCTCCCGGAGTTGATCAGGAGGGGCAGCTTCCACCGGCGGTAAACGGCTGGGTGCCCGGCAGACGGAGCGTCCCGGTGAAACAGATGACGTCCGACGCCGGCAACTGTTGGATGGCGTGACCGAAGATTCACACCGCGGCGGGGAAGGGGGGGGGGCTGTTCTTTTTGGAAGCCTTCTTCGAAGCATGACGGGTTGAAGAAGCGGTTGACGATTGAGAAGTCAGAGTCCTGAGAAAATTCTCACGAACGGGTTCTTTCTTTGAACTCCGGGCAGCAGATTTGGGTGCCCGGGATGTGTGTGAACTGGTCGACGAATTCACTGTAGAACGGGCAGAAGGGATCGGAGAGGTGGAACGAGCAATTTTCAGGCCAGCTGACCTGATGACAGTGTCACAGAATGTTAAATCGCAAGTCTGAATGCCTACCTCCTTAGTTGGTCGATGGGAGGCGAGGACCTGGCTGAAGTACCTGATGGGAGTATAGCGGGCTTCCTACTCGCTAATAACTTCTGAGTGGCATAGGTTGAGACCTTTTCCTTCACGCGAATCTCTTGGATGACCCGCTCTTCTTTATAAACGGGGCAGTCCCGTGAAGCAGCAGCATGGTCACCCATGCAATTAATGCAGCGAGGGGATGGAGCTAGACATTCACCCTCATGAGCGTCTCTACCTCAGGTGGCGCACTTGGCTGCATTTGGACAAGATTTACTGGTATGATTGTACCTTTGACAATGGAAGCAGCGTGTAGGATTTGGTATGTACGGGCGAACGGAAATGACTTTGTAGCCCGATTTCACTTTAGATGGTAGGTCAACCCTGTCAAAAGTTAAGAAGAGAGTACGGGTTGGCACGAGGTCAATGTTAACCTTTTTCATCACTCGATGAACAGCCGTGACTCCCTGATCAGACATATAGTTCAATATCTCCTCGTCCGATAGCCCATCCAGCGATCTAGAGAACACAACCCCCCACAAAGAGTTGAGGGTGCGGTGAGCCTCCACTTTCACAGGGAAAGTATGGACAAGTGTAGCTCGAAGTAACTTCTGCGCCTGGAATGCATTATCTATTTCGAGTAACAAGGTCCCGTTGCGCTGCCTGGAGCAGGTCTTCAAGGGACCTGCAATCACATCGACACCCTTCTGAATAATAAATGGATTTACTGCAGAAAAATCCTCATCATCGGTACGTGATACCACCAGGAACTTAGGGATATTAGGCAATACTTTCTGTGGCTGAGAATCATCATGCTTTCGCTTATGGGTTGAGATTATAGATGATTTGGAAGGTGTCATAGCGGAGGTGTCCGCCATGATTACCGGAGTCTCCGATGGCGCGCTCCTTTCTTGTGGGGACCCTCACTGAGGGTGCACCCACCTTAGGTGACTGTTCGCACCTCAGGTCACACCTCCTGAGAACGGAGGGATCAATTGGCAAGTTCAGAAGGTATCAGCTCGGGTAATCACCCCTCCTTGGGCCTGGCCTTTACCGGGGGGGGGGGGGGGGGTACGTACGTGCCCTACATGTCTCCCCGGGGCGGGGAGTTACACCTTACCCCGTCACAGGCTACGCAGAGCATGGGTCGACCGTCAGACACTCACAGGGAGGAAAGAAAGGAGGGAGGAGAGAAACAGATGAAAGAGGAGGGAGAATCTCAAACGCCGAGGCGGAGATTAAAGGGTGAGTCGAGAACAAGGAGAAAGGAAAAAGAGGGGAAGGCTTAAGAGCAGGAAAGGAAGAGGACCAAGAAGAGAAGACAGAGGAAGCGAGAAAGAAACCTTGTACTGACTAAAAACGCCCGTCTCTGGGCGAAGGCACAAACCGGGGGGAAAGAGGGAAGCGGCCTGGGATGGAAGAAATGTCGCTGCTTCAGCTCGGGGCCCCGTGCATGCCACACACGTACGCATAAAAGAGCTGTGGGCCCCCTGGGGGGGCAACTAATTTGATCAAGTAGGAAATCGGAGGCTGTAATTAATGCAATGGACTATATTAAGTTGTCATAGAGTAAAGAAATGTCAGAATACTAAGTCTGTAGCTAAATAAAGTAGAAACAAATTAACACAAACATAAAGACAATAAAGTTCATAACTAATTTTGTGATAAGAATGCACAGTTAGACATGAAATAGAAAACATTTATAAAATGAGACATCACTTTGAAAACAATACATACACACAAAAAATTCATAATTAATATCTGTGATAAATAAGCAGGTAGGTTGCAAGTTTTCCTTATTACTGCAACAAATGACATCATGTAAATGCTTAGATGAGACCTCACGATAATCATAATTTCATGTAAAAAATAATTTACATTCATCGTCCCTTGTTTTATCATATGATTTCATGATTTACCTTTCGCCATTACATGCCAGTTCCTGAGTAACCAAAATGCCACCACTGATGATTCAACAAAGGACATTGGTACAGGATTCTTTATAACTGTGAAACTGGTAATTAGGTAGACTGGATTTGTTCACATCTCAGATTTGATTCATTTGATTGAAATGGTTTTAAGTCTCCCAAAATGCATTCACACAAACCAACACAACTGTAAAATGACACACATGCAGGTTCCTTACTAGTATTTGTAAGTTGGATGGCCATACATAGTACAACCCACTTTGAGAACTGCCCCACAATACTGGTGGAAGTGAAGGTGGCCAGCTGAGAGTCTCAGGTCACTTCATTATCAAGACTCCACTTTCGGAACATGATAATCTCGCAGGCAGCATTCTCAATGGTCATTCCTGCTTATGATAATGAGCAGGAATATGGCAGAAACTGATGGCCTATAGTGAAGAGGCTACTTGCACTTCAGGTAACTTTTGGCTACTGGTTGAGAGGCAGCTGGATCAATATTGATTGTTGCTGAGGGTTTGTCAATATCTTATGTCCTCGCAAGATACGAATATCCATGCTGTCCTCAGATGCTGACTTCATATTGGGTGGTGGTTTAGGAAGCATCAGCTTCTGCTTCTTCTTCTTCTTCTTCTTCTTCTTCTTCTTCATTTTCCCCTCATGGATACTTCTGTTTGTCTTGATAGGTGCCTTCTCTCACACACACAAAGTGACCTTCAGGTCTTTGAAATTGTTTGGGATTAGACATCGCGTGACAGTAGTATATGTCAAGAGTGACCACCGCAGAAAATTTAAAGCACACCATTCAGAAAATATGAAGAAAAAGGGCTCCAAAGTTTAAGCCAAATCAAATACATCTAATATACTACTCATTGAGAGAAATGTCACTCTGCTTCCATATAGCTTTTCCAGTTGCATGCCCCACTGTCATGCTTATGATCAGATTTTGATCTTACCTGATGGACTGGTTTATATTTGTTTTATGAATTATAACATTTTTGAACAAAATAATAGACATAAAATATTAACAATAACAAAATAAAGTACAAAATCAAACAGTGGAAATTCCAGAAAGGATTCAACTGCAATTTTGAGAATAGTTTGCTACTCACCACAGAGACCTCTGATGAACTGCAGAAAGGCACACGACACAATACATATCACAAATTATATGTTTCTGCAAATACTGTAGAATCAGAAGCCTTTATTTGGACGTTTTTCATTGTTGTGAATCACAGATGTGGTCCTACATATGACAGGGTGATAAGCACTTCATACATATGCTTCATTTGTATAGTTGCAAATTTACTTGAATAGATCATAGCAAAGATGCATAATTCTTTACAATCTTAGAGCAAAGTTTGAACATGACGCCAGTAAGTATACAACATCCTTTTCAGTGAATGGGAGTTCAAAAGCGCCCTTGCTGCATGCCCAGGCACGTCCCCTGGACCCAACCGCATTCATAGGCAGTTCGTCCGACATCTATCAGTGGACTCTAAATGCCAACTTCTCTCCTTGCTGAATCGTCTCTGGGTTGAGGGTGTCTTCCCGTCCCAATGGCAGGATAGCATCGTCATCCCGGTGATAAAGCCCGGGGCTGATCCGCAGGTGGCTGATAGTTACCGCCCAATCAGCCTCACCAACATTCTGTGTAAACTCCTCGAACGGATGGTGGGTCGGAGGCTTATGTGGATGCTTGATGACCGGGGACTCCTGGCCCCACAACAGGGTGCGTTCCATCGTGGCCACTCCGCTATCAATAATCTCGTGTCACTGGAGTCGGCCATCCGTACAACCTTTACACGCCGCAAACATCTAGTTGCTGTGTTCTTTGACCTGCGAAAAGTGTACGACACTACATGGCGCCACCACATACTGTCTACGCTGTACGACTGGGGCTTACGCAGTCCGCTTCCTATATTCATACAGAATTTTCTCGTGCTACAGTCTTTTCGTGTCCATATTCGTTCCTGCTTCAGTTCCACTCACTATCAAGAAAACGGTGTCCCACAGGGATCCGTTCTTAGTGTCCCCTTATTTTTGGTCGCTATCAATGTTCTTGCTACTGCTGTGGGGTCATCGGTTTACACCTCGTTGTATGCCGATGACTTCTACATATATTTCAGTTCCACTAGCATCGGCGTTGCTGAATGGCGGTAGCAGATAGCTATTCCAAAGGCACAGTTGTGGGTGTTAACTCATGGTTTCAAATTTTCTGCTTTGAAAACATGGGTGATGCATGTCAAAGAGATGCGCCTCTTTTTTAGGCATGTTGTTCGACAAGCGTCTCACTGCGTGCCACAGCTCAAACAAAAGTGCTGGCGACACCTTAATATTCTACGCTGTCTCAGCCATACTGTTTGGGGAGCCTCACGCCCAACGCTCCTGCAAGTTTATAAAAGGCGCTCATTCAGTCGCGCCTAGACTATGGCTGCATAGTATATGATTCTGCTGCACCTTTAGCACTGCAAACACTAAACCCAGTCTTACATTCTGGAGTTCGTTTGGCGACGGGGGCTTTCTGCACAAGCCCTGTCACAAGCCTCCTACTTGAAGCTGGGGTCCTTCCTCTGCGGTTCCGCTGGCAGCACCTGCTGGCTTCATATGTTGCCCATGTTCAAGCCTTGCCACACCATCCGAACCACCAGCTTCTTTTTCCAGGCGCTGCACTCCCTACCCCTCCAAGACGGCCTCGGTCAGGTTATCCAATGACAGTCTGTGTTTATTCTCTCCTATCATCCCTTGAATCCCAACCACTCCCTGCCTCTTTCCAGTATTCCTTTCAAACCCCTCCTTTGTCCATTCCCCATTTGTGGCTTTGTCTGGATCTGTCCCATACTTCAAAGGACTCCGTTTCTCTAACACAACTTCGCCACCAGTTCCTGCATCTCTTCAACTATTTCTGCGGTGCTGAAACCATTTATACTGATGGGTCCCTAGCATATGGTCATGCTGGGTATGCATGCCTCCATGATGACCATGTCGAACAGTATTCATTGCCCCGTGAAAGTAGTGTCTTTTCTGCAGAGCTGGTCGCTATCCTCAAGGCTCTATAACATCTCTGAGCCTGCCCCAGGAGGTGGTTGTTGTTGTTGTTGTTGTTGTTGTTGTTAGGTTGTTTAAGGGGGACTAAACTACAATGTTCATCAGTCCCCCATTCCATCCCTACGCATCAAAAGTAAATCCATGGACGTTCAAGAGATAGGCCCAGATTTTAACGTTTCGAAGTGAGAGAGGAGTCCCACTGAGTCCATACAACATCATAAAAATGACAAGACACAAAACGAAAAGAGACGATCACACAAGGACATCTAAAAACAAAGAAGCCGATGTCTGTGGTTGACCGACCAGAAGAATAAAAAAAAAGAAAAGTCAACCACTCGGTATCACAAGGAAATCTCCAGTTAGAGAGAATGATAAAATCCCCCTGCTCGAATAAAACATAAAACGGTATCTGCCATCGTAGCATCGTCACTTAAAACTTCCAATAAAACAGCAGGGAGGTTAAAATTTCTCTGCAAGGTGGCTAAAACGGGGCAGCCCAACAATATGTGGACGATTGTCAGACGGGAGCCACACCAACATTGGGGTGACCCCAGGGGGGTTATTTGTCATCTGTAGTGACTCCCCGAGTGGCTTGCAGGCACTTGACCAGTTCTTCCCTCATCACCCGTTAGTGCATTCCATTCAAGACACTACTTACTCTCTTGGCAAATCTGGCCGATGTGTGGTTTTCCTGTGGACCCCTGGCCACGTCGGCATACCGAGGAATGAACATGTTGACCAATTGGCCATTGGCGTCACAGAATCGGACCTCAGGTTAGCATTGCACAAGAAGGTGCGTGATGCTTTGAGTGCCAAATCGTCTATCATGAGTGCAACGAACAAGCTTAGATCAGTGAAGCTATCCACAACTCTGTGGAGGTCTTCACTGTGGCTCATATGTCGACAGTCAGTTGTCCTCTGCCGCCTCCGTATTGGGCATACCTGGCTGACCCCTGGCCATCTCCTTCGCCGTGAGGCCCCACCTGTGTGTCAGTGTGGAGCAGCACTGACAGTCGTCCATCTTCTGATGGGCTACCCAGTTTTAGCTACCTTGCGGCAGTATTTTAACCTACCAAATGCGCTACCCTTAGTTTTAGGCGACTATGCCTCCATGGCTAATTCCGTTTTAAGTTTTATTTGTGCAGCTGGTTTTTTACAACTCCATCTAGTGGTGGGTGCTATAGCCTGACACTTCGGGTCCCCACCTATCCAGCGATTTTACACCCTTTTAAGACCCTTCTGTAAATTACCAAGGGGCTTTTAGTGTGTGTTCAGTATGGCTGGCTCATCCCGTTTTTTCTGTGATCATGTTTTAGGTGAGATCCTGACTTTGTTTTACCTATTGTGTGTCTTCGTTTTGTGTTGTCAGCAACTTGTCCAAGGTCAGCTTACCCCATTTGTGAGCTTTCATCTTCATAGCTGTGTTTTACTTTTTACGCTCTTGACAGAAGACTCTTAGCTAGGAACAGGGAACTGATGACCTAGCTGTTTAGTCCCCTCAAAACTAACAACAACAACAACAACAATGAATTTGCAGTGATGAGAAGTCCCTATTGCATTATGCCAAAGGCCTCACAAAGGGCTTCATAGACATATTACCCGCTTCACCCAGTCCACAAAGAGATTTCCAGTGCAATATCCACTCATACCATCCATCCTCACTCCAACCCCAATTACTAGTCACAAAGGAGTGTCCTATATATCACCAAGTACCACCCCACACTGGGAAATCCAAGTCACATACGTCATCAAGTGATTATCTGTCATCATGCCCTGAAATGAGATATGTCCTACCAAAGATCCTTCTGAACCTCCTAAAGTGGTGTTGCATAGCCAACCCAACCTCCACAACATTGTAGCCCATCACTATGCCACTCCCAATCCCAGCCTCTTAACACAGGGATATGATCCCTGTGGAAGATCACATTGCAAAAACTGTCCAATGCACCAACCCAGCACTTGATTCTCTAATTTTATCACAGGCTTATCCTACCCCATCAATTTTCAGGCCACCTGTGAAAGCAGCCATTTCTTTTACCAACTCTGCTCCAGTCATTTCAAAGAATTTTTCATTGTTATGATGATGAACAACCTATCCTATCAAATCCTATACAATCCATAGTGCAATGCAGAACTTACAATCCTCATCCTTACCTGGTGTCCTCTCCGTCCACTCCCCACCTCACTCACTGTCTAGATGCTTGCGGCACTGGAGTGGCTAGACATTGTGTTTGTGTGTGTATAGTTGTCCGAGTAGTTTGTGTTGCTTTTCCTGATGGAGGCCAGGGTTGAAAACTTAAGTTATTTGAATGTGATTATCTTTTTTTGTTCCTGTCAGCAGATCAGAAAAACCTGTTTATGATGAGTTGTTATCTATCCTCTTTTATTGACATACCAATCAGATTTTCCATTGTTCAAATATAGAAACTGTGTCTTACTCATGTTATGCATCATCTTATTTTCTAAAAGCCATGATCTTGATACCGCATCAATATTGCCAAGAACATGTATCACTCCCAAGCTGCAGCCATCAGCAAGCAGAAATAACTTAGAATTTCCTGTTATGCTAGAAGGAATTCATTTATGTAAATGAGTAACAGCAGCAACCCTACAACAGAACACTTAGGCACCTCCAATATGTCTACAACACCCCAGCAGGTAAACATGCAGTCTCTACACATTGTGCTGTTTATGGCTGTTGATGGAATCATGAGGGCTTTCACTCAACACCATTTTAGCGCCTCTAAATTTCACATTTGGAAACTTGTGCATTGAAACAGCAGATGATATGTAAACACATTTCATTTACATCACACCATCCTGAGGTACATAATAATGCACCATTCAGTGTGCGCGAATTTCTTGGCACCCTTTGACATTGCCCCGATACCGCCCCTCGGTCAGACTGTATCAGCAATACAAATTCAGAGTGTTGAAACAATTAGACCGTTCCAGGATATTAAAGTTAATTATGGCTGTCAATGTCCACAAATGGTGTCTGTCATTTTGTAAATGTCCGAAAGTACAGATACCATATCAATAATTGTATTAGCAATGTTACAAGATTTCAAATGATATGTTCTAGCCACATTCAATTGCACCTATTGTGCAGATGTATTCCTGTCACAGTAGCAAGAAAAATATGGTTATTCCATTGCTTAAACTTTGTAAAGACCCACCTGATGTGGATAGCTGAAGGCCCATCAGCCTAAGAAACATTCTCTATAACCTGCTAGAACATACGGTGAGTTGGTATTTGTGCTGGCGTCTCGAGTCTTGGGTTTTTGAATACCGAATGGCGTATCTTAACAGTGCGCAAAAACTGAGAACAAAAAAGCCAACAATAAGTGTATGGAGGTCTTCGATAGAGGCCTCTTGCAGGGATCGTTCCTCTCTGCCAGCTTCACATCGGCCATACATGGCTGACATGCTGTCGTCTTTTCCATCATGAGGACACTCTTCAGTGTCACTGTGGTGGATGTTAGGTAGTTGTCCATGTTTTATTGCAATGCCCTAAGTTGTGCTTTTCATCTTCCTATTGTTTTGCCTCTCTGTTTAGCTGACAATGCCTCAAAGACTCGTGCAGTTTTTAATTTTATCCATTAATGTTTTTCTATTTCTCCTTCTCAGGGTTTGTGGCATGGTTTGTTATGTCACACTCTCATCCTTTTCGCAATATTAAACTTTCTTAGCCACTTTTTAATGAGTTGTTGGTATCACTGTGTTTTTGTTGTGTTTGTTCTCTGGCCTTCATTTTAAGGTTTGGAGATTTAAAGTGCTGCAGAGTGGCTGGCTTATCCTAATTTGGATTTGTGATAAGTCAACCAAAGTCATCTAGTAGATGGTCTTAATTCTGATTCCCATGTTGTCCAGTGTTTTCACATCTCACTGTTTTCCTGTGTTATCTTTTGTAGCCTTTTTAACTTTCTGTAGGCATCTCATGTATGTGGTTTTGTGGAAGTAAGTGTAACTCTGGGACAATAGACCAATGAGAATAGGAGTTTACCCCCTTAATTTACAAACCAACCAACCAACACAGTCCCTTATCCACCCATCCATCCCATCCATAAGTCTTTTGATTTGCAGATGTGTATAGTCCATTGCACAGGTGGGTCTTCAGATTTTAATAGAACAGTAATAATGTTTCTTATGATTTACTGTACCTCCTCAGCAACACTGACAATCACTTTTGATATGGGTCCCAATAGTTGCAGTAATGTGTCACTATTTATATTCCAGAAACAGATATTTCTACAACGCACCAATGCTCCTTTTCTACTGATGTGCTGAATAGTTCTGGACTTTGTCCATTTTCTTAAGCCACATTCATTTACATTTGGACACTGTATATGTAGTGCTGTTTATTTTAATATGTTGACAGAGAACAACTCACCATAAAGATGAATGTTGAGCCACCAACAGACACAAATAAAAGACACACAATTCTAATTTTTTGGCCACAGCCTTCCCCATAAAGAGAACACTCTCCGACACAATCACTCAATAACTCAGACACACTCATCCACACAAGCCAGCCATCTCTGGAGAGATGGATGAATTTGTCTGAGTGATTGTGTGGATAAGTCCCCTTTCAGAGGAAGGGCGCGGTTGAAAATTTAGAAATGTGTGTCTTTTATTTGTGTGTGTTGGTGGCTCAACATTTGTCTTTATGGTGAGTTGTTCCCTATCTACATATTATTATTAACATACCTTACTGGACCTTCCATTGTTGTTAAATATGAAAGAATTCGGATTAAGAAATTGGGCAAAGCCCAAAGCTACATCTACATCTACATACATACTCCGCAATTCACCGTAAGGTGCGTGGCGGAGGGTACACTGTACCTCTACTAGGCATTTCCTTTCCTATTCCACTCCCAAATTGAACGAGGAAAAAAAGAATGCCTATATGCCTCCGTACGAGCCCTAATTTCTCTTATCTTGTCTTTGTGATCTTTATGCGAAATGTAAGTAGGCGGCAGCAAGATCGTACTACACTCAGCTTCAAATTCCGGCCCTCTAAATTTACTTAACAGAAATTCACGAAAAGAACGTCGTCTTTCTTCCAGCGATCCCCAATTGAGTTGCCGGAGCATTTCCGTGACACTCGCGCATTGGTCGAACCTACCGGTAACAAATCTAGCTGCTCGCCTCTGAACCGCCTCTATGTCTTCTTTCAAACCGATCTGCTGCGGGTCCCAAATACTTGAGCAATACTCAAGACGTGGTCGTACAAGCGTTTTATACGCGGTCTCCTTTACAGTTGAAGTACATCTTCCCAAAATTCTCCCAATAAACCGAAGTCGGCTGTCTGCCTTACTCACAACTGTCCTTACATGCTCGTTCCATTTCATATCGCTCTGCAATGTTACGCCTAGATATTTGAACGACGCGACCGCATCAAGAAGCTCACTACTGATGCTGTATTCGAACATTATGGGATTGTTTTTCCTACTCATGCGCATCACCTTACATTTTTCGACATTTAGAGCTAGCTGCCATTCTTCGCACCAACTAGAAATTTTGTCTAAGTCAACCTGTATGCTATTACAGTCAGTTACAGACGACACCCTCCCATACACCACAGCATCATCAGCAAACAGCCGCAAATTACAACTTACTCTGTCCATCAGATCATTTATATAGATAGAAAATAATAGCGGTCCTATCACACTCCCCTGGGGCACGCCTGACGATACACTCGTCTCTGATGAACACTCGCCGTCGAGAACAACGTACTGCGTTCTATTACTTAGGAAGTCTTCCAGCCAGTCACAAATCTGTGAACCTATTCCATAAGCTCATATCTTCGTTAGCAGTCTGCAGTGTGGTACCGTGTCGAACGCCTTTTTGAAGTCGAGAAAAACACAATCCGCCTGTTGCCCTTCGTCCATGGCTCGCAAGATGTCATGTGAGAAAAGGGCAAGCTGAGTTTCACATGAACGATGTTTCCTAAACCCGTGCTGATTCATGGAAAGAAGCTTTTCCGTTTCAAGGAAATTTACTATATTCGAACTGAGAATATGCTCCAAAATTCTACATGAAACCGATGTCAACGATATTGGCCTGTAATTGTATGGGTCAGTTCTCTTTCCTTTCTTATACACGGGAGTCACCTGCGCTTTTTCCAATCACTAGGAACTTTGCGCTGAATTAAAGATTCGCTATAAATGCAAGCTAAGTAGGGGGCCAATGCCGCAGAATAGTCTTTGTAAAACCGAACTGGTATTCCATCCGGACCAGCAGACTTTTTCGTATTTAGCTCTCTCAGCTGCTTCTCTACACCGGAAATACCTATTGCTGTGTCCCCCATTTCGGAATTGATACATTGATCAAATGATGGTATATTTGTGCGGTCCTCCTGCGTGAAAGATTTCTTAAAGGTTAAATTTAGAACTTCAGCTTTCCGTTTGCTTTCTTCTATTACTGCCCCGGAATGATCAACTAGTGACTGGACAGTGGGCTTTGACCCGCTTATCGATTTTACATAGGACCAGAATTTTTTCGGGTTCTCGGAAAGATCTTCTGCTAAGGTATGGCTGTGATAATTATTGTATGCTTCACGCATCGATCTTTTTATAGACGCACGAATCTCTACTAACTTTTGCCTGTCATTATTTGCGTGTTCCTTTTTGAATCGAGAGTGCAACAGCCTTTGCTTTCTCAGCAGCTTTCTAACATTATTATTATACCACGGTGGATCTTTTCCATCCTTAATCGTCTTTACTGGCACATATTTCTCTAACCCTTCATTAACAATGCATTTAATTTAGCTAATGAGCATATCAATAAGAAAGCGGCCTTTGTGCAATATATAAAAATATCTTTTTATGAGATATTTAAGAGCTGCAATCGCTGACGTATTAAAAACTATTTACATTATGTCTAGAATAACGTTATAGACATTCTTTCTATTTATAATATTCATGCTATTTTATTTCACTGCCAACTAAGGTACTGCCCAGAAACTAAAATTTCCCATTTATTATTTTTATTGTCTATTGAATTTTGATTTATTGTCCTGCAAAAAATTCTTCTTGGAACATCGAACTGGTCGAGTGTAAACTTGATATGTTTTCTGATTGTAATTTTCTCATATAATGGCAACATAGTGAAAGAACTTGAATCAAGTAGCAGCAAATCTAGTGCAGTGAGTGCTCAATTAAGATCTACTCTCTTATGCAACTAGGAAGTCAGTGCCAAGACTAAGTTAGCTGTGTGCTGTGTACTGTTTTATCTACTAACTTTGTTGTACGGGAGTGAAAACTGGGTGAATACAGGTTAGTTTATTAATATGGTTGACATTCCAGATGTGAAAGTAGCAAGGATAGTTGCAGATACTGATACATGGTAACAATGTCAGGAGCATGTCCATAATGAGGAAATCACTATACATGAAGCACCCAGCAGACAGATTGTAATGGTGGGGTCATGTTACACACATGGAGAAGCAAGGTTACCTAAGAGGCACATGGATTCGGCAGTAGTGCGTAAGAGCAGTCAAGGTAGATCAAGGAGAAAGTACTTATATTCAGTGAAGAATGATTTTGAAGTAAAAGGCTGAACATCAGATGAGACATCAATGTTAGCATTGAATCGGGGATCATAGAGGAATTTTATTAGGGTGACTATTCTCCAGACCGAATGCTGAAAAGCATAATCAGTCTTTAATGACGACGATGATGATGACGATGATTATTTTTTATCAGGGGGCAGTGGATATTTATTTTAATGAATCTAGGAATTTCAATGCCATTATGTTTGCATACTTGGATCTAAAAATCGTCGACAAGAATCCAGATATGAATCATATACATTTAGTAATAAAGCCTCTACTAATGCATTGCAACAGCAGTATTTTTATTGTAATATCGCTATTTTACATTAAATGATTTGGTATTAGTTTCAAAATTTTCTTCCACACCTGAAAACAATGGTATTGATTGCATACAAATGTTGAAAGATCAATGTCTAAACAGGTAAATAATAATTTTTTACCAGAATGAAATTTTCACTCTGCAAAGGAGTATGCACTTATATGAAACTTTCTGGCAGATTAAAATTGTAGGCAAACAGGCACTCAAGCCCAGGAAATATGTCTTTGGCAGACGAGTGCTATTCAGGCTGAACTATCTGTGAACATCTCACATCCTGTCCTCACAGCTTTAGTACCACTGATGTTTTGATCACAGGAGAACAGATACTGGCAGAACTAACAGTATACAGGTAGCTAAGTCTGTAGAGAACTTGCCTACAAAAGGCCACCATCTGAGATCAAATCCTGGATTTCTTCATAGCTGGTGCTACCTGAAGCTAGGTGTTGCACCAAAATTTCAAAATTACATTTTTATATGAAATACTTACAAGGGAAAAAATACTTTATGTCAGTGTCTGGTGTTTTGGCATTCATCATGGTGTAAAAATGCCTACAATTTGTGGTGCATACATTTCACAAAAATTCAATTTTTGCAAATCCTATTTACAATCCGGTGAACAAAAAATATTAATAAACAAATAGACAATAAAAATAAAAACTTGTAGCACAGTACATGCTACTATTTATCAAAAATTGTTACATCGTGAGCTACATTCCTAGTTGAAATGAAATTCATCATTTAAAGAGCTGGAAATAAGACATATTATACATTATAGCTTATACATACAGTTATTCTTACCTCATCTGTACTCAAAATTTGCCCTCCTGCCTTTTATAGATGCAGATCTTTCAGTCGATCACTAATAAAAGTCTGCAGTCTCCATCAGAAGCTCTGTTTCAATGGAAAGTATCACAAATGCTGACAATTTTTCCTGGAACATAGAGCTGAGTAACAATGATTTCATTCTTTTCAAAATTGAAAAGCACCTTTCTCCTTCCATTGACATAATGGGAAACATGAAAGTTAACTTAAAATATTTTAGGGCACTCAAATTGTCATCAAATTTGAACCGAAGTGCGAGAAATTCTCTCTGGTAGACGAAACAAGGTGTGGAGTCCTTTGGAAGAGAATGAAGGTCCTTTTGTGTCCCAGCCTTGTCGCCGCTTTTGTGTCTCGTTTCTGTCGTAGGTGTCAGTGGCCGAGTGGAATGAGACCGACACAGGAATAAAGATAGCACGCGGGTGCAGGTACGGAGGGGAGCAGCCAGAAACTAGAAACACTAGAGTAAATTAGAACGATATATATATTGCACAGAATTTATACAATATTTAACTTTTACATAGCTCAGTACTGCAGAATGCTGATACATAGTTGAGCTAGAGGTCTGCCTAGTGCCTGTACGATAGCCAAGTCTTCACTGGTGCCTATCTGATTCCGAGGTGCTATCTGGTTCCGATCTCAGTCCCAAGTGAACCATATCGTTCAGTGGTGGCCACGAGCGGAGTTGTAGCAGAGGGTGCTCATGGCTGACGTCGTAAGAATGCGCACCGTGCGTGCATGGCGGCGCGCGGCGAAAGTAGGTGGTGCGCACTTTGGACTTGTGCGACACCACAGGTCCAAGTTAACACGGACTTCGGGGCTTCACCATGGTGGAGAGGCGCTCTCTCCAGTGGAGAAGATAGCAGGCATTGTAACGCTGAGCTGGCCAAGTAGCGAAAGCAAGCATACTCCCGGCGGTAGCAGATCATTTTTTTTTTTTTTTTTTTGTGGTTTTAGGGCGCACAACTTCTATGGTCATTAGCGCCCAGTCAAAAACATAGATTTGCTATGGCCTCCAAAAAAAATGGGGACTGTCAGAACATCCAGAAGAGGCTAAAAACTAAAGATAAAAGACAATTAAAAGGGTTAAATATCCTTGGCCAAGTTGATAAAACGCAAAACTCTAGCAACTGCTCGTGTGTCATCAGCTAAAATTTCCTCCAGAGTAGACAGAAAGTGAAGGGCTACACGGAGATGATTAAAAAGTACGCAAGACAGTAAAATATGTCGCACGGTCAGCAGTTCACCGCAGGGGCACAGCGGTGCAGGGTCGGCGGACAGCAAGTGACGGTGGCTGAAACGGCAGTGACCGATCTGAAACCGGGCCAGGATGACCTTCTCCCGCCGAGAGGGGCGTGAGGAGGTCCTCCAAGCGGTCGGGATCGGTTTTACAGTTCGCAATTTGTTGTTGGACATTGAAAACCACGCACTGTGCCATTGCGACACGATACTCCGGCGGAGAGCCCGTTGAACATCGTCAGATAGGACGCAAAAGGTAGCCACGCGAGGTAAAAGAGCTGCGGCCTTGGCCGCTATGTCGGCCGTCTCATTCCCGGTCACACCTACGTGGCCAGGGACCCACAGGAAAGAAACGTGACAGCTGTCATCTGCTAGCAACTGGAGGGAGCGTTGGATCCGATACACGAGAGGATGGTGCGACAAAGGGTCCTTAAGACTCTGCAGGGCACTAAGGGAGTCCGAACAGATGGCAGAGAAAGGTTGGCGGTGGCGGCAGGTGCACAAAACGGCCTGGTGGAGGGCAAAAAGCTCAGCCGTGAAACTCTAAACACCAGTCAGGGAGCTTGTATTATAACCGGTTGTCCCTGACGACGAATACAGATCCGACACCGGCAGTGCTCTTGGAAACATCAGTGTAAATAAATATGGCATTATCGAACCACGAACGGAGTTCGACAAGTATCGAGCGGTATTCCAAATCTGAAGTGCTCTCCTTGGGGAGCGAACTAAGTTCAAGGTGAATGTGAACCTGGGCCTGATGCCACAGTGGCAATGGGCTTTCGCTCAACCGAAAGGTGGAGGGAAGGGTAAAATCAAGCCGCTGTAGCAAGCGGCGAAAATGAATTCCAGGTGGAAGCAAGACTATCGTAGACAACTGATATTGGTGATCAAATGAGTTGTCAAAAAATAATTGGTAAGATGGAAGGTTGGTCATCGACTGCAGGCAGCATGCATACCGACACAAGAGTATGTCACGCCGGGTGGTCAAGGGTAACACAGCAGCCTTGGTAAACAGACTTCAACAGGGCTGGTATAAAATGCACCAGTTGCCAGACGTAGTCCCCAATGGTGGATCGAGTTGAGACGGCGGAGAATCGACGGCCGTGCAGAGGAGTATACAAGGCTTCCGTAGTCGACCTTCGACTGAACAATGGCCTGGTAAAGGTGAAGCAGGACGGTACGGTCCGCTCCCCATGACGTCCCACTGAGGACATGAAGGACGTTAAGGGATCAGGCATAACGAGCAGCCAGGTAGGACACGTGCATGGACCAGCAAAGTTTACGAACCAACATGAGTCCCAAGAATTTCGTAGTCTCCACGAAAGGGAGAGCAACAGGGCCGAGATGTAGAGAAGGTGGAAGAAATTCCTTGTATCTCCAGAAGTTTATACACACAGTTTTCTCAGTGGAGAATCGGAAGCCGTTTGCGATGCTCCAGGAATATAGACGGTCAAGACAGCGTTGAAGAGAACGCTCCAAGAGACACGTCCGCTAGGCGCTACAATAGATTGCGAAATCGTCAACGAAAAGAGATCCGGAAATGTCGGCTGAAAGGCAATCCACGATCGGATTGATGGCAATGGCAAAGAGCGCCACACTCAAGACGGAGCCCTGTGGTACCCCATTCTCCTGGCAATAGGTATCTGACAGAACAGAACCCACCTGTACCCGGAACTTGCGATCCGCCAAAAACTCTTGAATGAAAAGAGGAAGGCGGCCCCGAAGGCCCCATCTGTGCAATGTGCGGAGAATGCCCGCTCTCCAACAGGTATCGTATGCCTTCTCCAAGTCAAAGAACACTGCTACTGTTTGACGCCTCCTTAGAAAGTTGTTCATAATGAAGGTCGACAACGTAACGAGGTGATCAGCAGCAGAGCGGTGTCGACGAAAACCGCATTGGATATTAGTCAGGAGGCGGCGAGATTCGAGGAGCCAGAACAACCGAGCATTAACCATGCGTTCCGTCACCTTACAGACACAGCTCGTCAGAGAAATAGGATGATAGCTGGAAGGGAGATGTTTGTCCTTCCCTGGTTTGGGGATGGGGACAACAGTGGCTTCACGCCAACTTGTGGGAACATGACCTTTAGTCCATATGCGATTGTAGGTACTGAGAAGAAAGCACTTGCCCGCAGGAGAGAGGTTCTTCAGCATTTCAATGTGAATGGAATCGGGCCCGGGAGCAGAAGATCGGGACAGGGCGAGAGCACGGTCTAGCTCCTGCATGGTGAAGGCGACGTTATAATTTTCACGATTAGAAGAGTGGAAAGAAGGGGGCCGGGCCTCCTCTACCTGTTTGCGAGGGAGAAAGGCAGGATGGTAGTGGGCAGTGCTCGAAATCTCCGCAAAGAAACGGCCCAATGCGTTGGAAACGTCATAGGGGTCCACGAGGGCTGCATTCTCCACGGTCAGGCCAGGAATCGGGGAGTGGACCTTAATGCCGGATAGACGGCGTAGGCCACGCCAAACAAACAGAGGGAGTAAAACGGTTAAAAGAACTAGTAAAAGCAGTCCAGCAAGCTTTCTTGCTGTCGTTCATGATACGACGACATTGCGCTCTCATACGTTTATAATGTATGCAATTCTCCAAAGTCGGGTGGCGGCGGAAGGTGCGTAAAGCATGGCGCCGGGCTCTAAGCGCGTCGCGGCAGGCTGCAGTCCACCAAGGGACCTGGACACGACGTGGAGAATAGGAAGTACGAGGTATGGAACGTTCGGCAGCTGTGAGAATAACCTCTGTGAGGTAGTCGACCTGACTGTCACAGGTGGGACAATCGCGATCATGAAAAACAGCCATGGTAGAATAAAGCCCCCAGTCGGCTTTAGAAATGATCCAACTGGTGGGACGAGGAGATGGGGAATGATGCAGAATGTGGATGATACAGGGGAAATGGTCACTCAAGTACGTGTCAGAAAGTGCATACCACTCAAACCAACCGGCAAGCTGAGGAGTGCATATTGCGAGGTCTATATGGGAGTAAGTGTGTGTTGCGTCAGAAAGGAAGGTTGGTGCACCAGTGTTGATGCAGACAAGATCGAGGTGTTGGAGAAGGTCCACCAAAAGGGAGCCTCTCGGACAAGGTGCCGGAGAGCCCCATAGGGGGTGGTAGGCATTAAAGTCGCCTACCAACACGAAAGGTGAAGGGAGCTGATCAACAAGGTGTAGCACATCTGCCCTAGCAAGGGCAGATGACGATGGCGAATAAATATTACAGAGGGAAAAGGTAAATGTTGATAGGGTGATGCGGACGGCAACTGCCTGTAGGTGAGTATGCAATGAGATGGGATGGAAATAGACATCGTCTCGAAGGAGCATCAGAACCCCTCTATGGGCTGGGACACCTTCCACGGGTGGCAGGTCAAACCGCACAGAGGTGTAGTGTGGAAAGTCTGCACGATCACGTGGACGCAACTTAGTTTCCTGGAGGCAGACTAGAAGCGGGCAGTGCAATCGAAGGAGTAGTTTTAACTCCTTTCGATTAGAACGAATGCCGCGAATATTCCATTGAAAGAGCGCCATGATAAAAATGAGAGAAGAAATAAGGATAAAAACCAACTAGCAAGCGGGGTCACCTCGACGGCCGCTGAGGACCCGATTTCGAGGAAGCACTGCTATCGCTATCCAGGGGCAAAGGGTTGTGGTCCATAGGTTCGACCGACGTGCCTGCCACCTCTCTGAGTTGATCAGGACGGGCAGTTTCCACCGCCGGTAGAGGGCCGGGTGCCCGGCAGACGGAGCGACCCGGTGAAGCAGAAGACGGCCGAGGCCGGCAACTGTTGGATGGCGTGACGGATGGGTCACGCCTCGGCAGGGAAGGAGAGGAACTCTTTTTCTTATCAGCTCTTCTGGAAGAGTGACGGCGGGAAGAGGCAGTTGACGGTTGGGAAGCCTGAGAACGCAGAAAATCCTCATGGACGGGTTCCTTTTTTAAGGTCCGGGCATCTTGTTTTGGATGCTCGCGGTTTACTAGAGTTTGACGAAGACTGTACCTTAGAAGCAGCAGGAGGAAGCGGGGATGTGGAACGGGCTATCTTCGGGCTGGTGGATCGCACAACTGTGTCAGCGAAAGTGAAGTCACATGTCTGGGTACTGGAATCCTTGGTAGGTCGAGTTGAGGTGAGTACCTTACTGTATGTACCCGCTGGGAGGACAGTGGGCTTTCGACTCGCCAACAACTTACGAGCGGCAGATGTCGATACCTTCTCCGTGACCCGAATTTGCTGGATTACCTTCTCATCCTTGTATACAGGGCAGTCGCGAGAGGAAGCCGCATGGTCACCGTTGCAGTTTAGGCAGTGAGGGGACGGAGGTGGGCAATCCCCCTCATGGGCGTCCCTACCACAAATGACACACTTTGCTGCATTTGGGCAATGTTCACGTGTATGGTTGTATCTGTGGCACTGAAAACAGCGTGTTGGGTTAGGCACATAAGGTCGGACGGAGATGACTTCATACCCTGCTTTGACCTTCGACGGGAGGTCAACTCTGTCGAACGTCAAAAACACAGTACGAGTCGGTGGCAATTGGTTATCGACCTTTTTCATCACCCTGTGGTCGGCTGTCACACCCTGATCGGACATATACGATTGGATGTCTTCATCAGACAACCCGTCAAGGGATCTCCTAAAAACTACCCCCCGTGACGAGTTGAGTGTGCGGTGCACTTCTACCTTAACTGGAAACGTGTGCAACAACGTAGTATGTATCAGTTTTTGGGCTTGGAAGGCACTTTCCACTTCCAGCAACAATGAGCCATTGCGCCAGCAATTGCATCTACACCTTTCTGTATAACGAAAGGATCGACAGAATTGAAATCCTTTCCGTCGGTGCGAGAGACAACCAGAAATTTAGGTACATTAGACAGAGTCTTTTTAGGCTGAGGCGAGTCTAACTTACGTTTCTGGGTCAACGTCACGGAAGAAGATAAGGAAGTCATCGCGGAAGTGTCCCCCGTGATTACCGGCGTCTCCGATATCACGCTCCTTCCTAGTGGGGGCCCTCTCCGAGGGCTTACCCGCCTTTGGTGATTGTTCACACCTCAGGTCACACCTCCCGAGAACTGACGGAGGGACCAATCGGCACGTTCGGAAGGTACCAGCTCGGGTAATCACCCCTCCCTGGGCCTGGCCTTTACCAGGGGGTACGTACGTGCCCTACTTGTCTACCCTGGGCGGGGAATTACGCGTTACCCCGTCACCTGCTACGCACGATAATGCATGGTTCGGCCTTCAGACACGCACAGGGAGGAAAGAAGAAGAGGATAGGAAATGAAGAGAAAGAAGGAAGAAGTGTCTCAAATGCCGAAGCGGAGACTAGTGAGGAGAAGAAGGCGAGGAGAGGACAAGGAGAGAGAGACAGAAACAAAGGGTAAGAAAGGAAGGAACCAAGGAAGAAAAACCACAACAAGAACCACCGTAGCTCACGAAATATGCCCGTCTCCGGGCGAAGGCATAAACCGGGAGGGGAAAGTGAAGCAGCCTGGGGCAGAAGAAAGGCTGCTCCGGCTCGGGGCCCCGTGCGCGCCACACACGTACCCACAAAAGAACTGTGGGCCCCCTGGGGGGCGGTAGCAGATCAGACTGGCGCATGGGAAAGAGACTGTCAAGTGAGTCGTTAAAGAAAACTGCGTACATTGGGTGTCCTCGCATGGACGACAAACGACTAGCGTAATGGCTAAGTAGAGTTCGGTGACCTCGGCATAGAGACTTTCAACGGTGCTAGTGTAAAACGCTCCTGTCGCCAGATGGAGCCGAAGAATAAATGATGCTACCATAGTCCAGTTTGGACCGAACTATGGTGCGATAGAGATGGAGGAGAGTAGAACTGTCAGCTCCCCATGAGGTGCCACTTAACACCCGCAGCACATTGAGAGAGCAGGTACAGCGAGCTGCCAAACGGGATATGTGGGAAGACCAACTTAACTACCTGTCGAAAACAAGTCCCAAGAACGTCATGGTATCCACAAATGGAAGTACTATGGGGCCCAGATGAAGGGACGGGGAAAGGAACTCCTTCTGCCGCCAGAAGTTCATGCAGACTGTCTTGTCAGCTGAGAATCGAAAGCCAGTGTCCATACTCCATGCGTGGAGAGTGTCTAGGCACCGCTGAGGGCGCCACTCCAGGATACCCATTTGCTAAGAGCTGCTGTAGATCGCAAAGTCGTCAACAAAGAGGGACGCCGACACTCCCAGTGGAATGTGATCGGCTATAGAATTGATTGCCACTGCAAATAAAACAACGCTCAGGACCGAGCCCTGGGGGACTCTGTTCTCCTGAATAAAGGTGCTCGATAAAACTGAACCAACACACACTTTAAAAACACGGTCTGTTAAAAATTCACAGATAAAAATTGGCAGGCGACCCTGAAAACCCAATGTATGCAGAGTGCGGAGGATGCCCATCCTCCAGCAGGTGTCGTATGCCTTTTCCAGATAAAAGAACACCCCTACTGTCTGGCGCTTCCATAAAAAGTTATTCATTACTGAGGTAGACAGGGCAACAAGATGATCCACCGCAGAACGGTGCTTGCGAAACCCAAATTGGACATTAGACAGGAGATGTTGCGTTTCAAGCCACCTTACCAGGTGCCCGTGAATCATGTGTTCCATCACCTTGCATATGCTACTGGTGAGGGAAATGGGGCGGTAGCTGGAAGGGAAACATTTGTCCTTCCCAGGCTTTGGTATGGAGATGACTATGGCTTCACGCCAGCGTAATGGAAAGGTGCCTTCTATCCATATGCAGTTGTAGGTGGCCAGTAGGAAGTGCAAGCTCATTGGTGAAAGGTGTTGCAGCATCGCCACGTGAATGCCATCTGGTCCTGGAGCGGAGGACCGCGAAGACAAGAGTGCATGGAGGAGCTCTTGTACAGTAAACTCGGTATTGTAGCATTTACGGTTCTGAGAGGTAAAGGGCAATGGAGTCAACTCCACCGTCCATTTCCTAGCAAGGAAAGTGTCAGTGTAATGTGAAGAGCTAGAGACCTCTGCAAAATGTTGACCCAGTGCATTGGCTATTTGTGGAGGATTGACAACGTTGTCAGTTGCGACACACAGACCGGGAATCGGGGAATGAGCCATAGTGCCTGAAATTTTTCTGAGGTTACCCCAAATGATGGAGGAAGGGGTAGACCTATTAAAAGAGCTCATGAATGAGCGCCCAACTGGCACATTTACAGTCGCGAAAGAGGCGACGACAATAGGCTCGCAGCTGTTTGTATCGGATGCAGTTGTCGAGCGTGGGCCGTTGTTTGAAGATTCTAAGGGCACGTCGCCATGCTTGCAGAGCGTCACGGCATTCAGCAGTCCACCACAGGACAAGGGGACGATGTGCGTGGGAAATCTTGCACGGGATGGAACATTCTGTGGCTGTCAGAATAACTGTGGTAATGTGTTCTACTTGGTCGTCTATACTAGGATAATGAGAAGTAACAAAATCCGCCAGTGACGAATAAAGCTCCCAGTCCGCTTTGGTTAACTGCCAGCGGTGTGGATGCTCAAGGGTGTCAGGCATCATTAGGTGAATTACACACGGAAAATGATCACTCGAAGTTTGTATGTCTTCGTCACACAACCTGTCAAGGGATCTCGTGAAGACTACCTCCTGTGACGAGTTGACTGTGCGATACGCTTCTACCTTGACAGGAAACATGTGTAACAACGTAGCCTGGATTAGTTTTTGGGCTTGGAAGGCACTGTCCACTTCCAGCAACAATGTTCCATTGCACTGATGCGAACAGGTTTTAACAGGGCCAGCAATTGCATGAACACCTTCCTTGCTGAGGCGAATCTATCTTTTGTTTCTGGGTCAAAGTCACTGAAGAAGAGAAGGAAGTCATTGCAGAAGTGTCCCCCATGATTACCGGTGTCTCCGATGGCGCACTCCTTCCTGGTGGGTCAGGTCACACCTCCCGTGAACTGACGGAGGACCAATTGGCATGTTTGGAAGGTACCAGGTCGGGTAATCACCCCTCCCTGAGCCTGGCCTTTACCAGGGGGTACGTACGTGCCCTACTTGTCTACCTGGGGTGGGAATTACACTTTACCCCGTCACCTGCTATGCATGATAATGCGTGGGTCAGCCTTCAGACATGCACAGGGAGGAAAGAAGAAGAAGAAGAAGAAGAAGAAGAAGAAGAAGAGAGGAAGTGAAGAGAAAGAAGTGTCTCAAACGCCGAAGCGGAGACTAATGAGGAGGAGATGAAGGCTAGGAGAGTACAGCAAGGAGAGAAAGAAGCAAAGGTTAGAAAAAGAAGTAACCAAGGAATAAGAGAAAACATGACAAGAAACCACCTTCATTCGCAAAGGACGCCCGTCTCCGGGCAAAGGCATAAACCGGGAGGGAAAGTGAAGCAGCCTGGGGCAGAAGAAAGGCTGCTTTGGCTCGGGGCCCCATGCGAGCCACACACGTGCCCACAAAAGAGTTGTGGGCTCCCTGTGTGTGTGTGTGTGTGTGTGTGTGTGTGTGTGTGTGTGTGTGTGTGTTTACCTTCCTTTTTCTCCATAAGGTAAGTCCTTCCACTCCTGGGATTGGAATGACTCCTTTTCCACTTCCTTAAAACCCGTATCCTTTCCTTTCTCTTCTCCTTCCTTCCTCTTTTTCCTGAAGAAGCCGCGAGAGGTGGCGAAAGCTTGAATGTTTGTTTGTTTTTATTTGTGTTTTTTTGTTTATCAGCGAGCCAGCATTTTGGGCAAGTCAAACAATCTTTATTTTTATACATATTTTTCCCACCAGGAAAGTCTCCTAATATATTACAGGCATGGCTCAGTACTACTACACACTATCTCTCATTTCCACAATCCTCTAACACCATACACATGACCTAGGTCATGAATTACCTTTCCCTTCCTTTCCCATTCCTTTTTGCTTCTTTTTCTCCCTCCTCTCCCCCTTAAGAAGGAACACTGTTCCAAAAGCTTGTTTAATTGTGTCCTTTTTTCTGTGTGTAATTATTGGCGGTTCAGCAAAAAGGTAAGTACTGGCCAGCCAATCAGCCTCTTTTGAAAAATAAACTACTTATGAACTAGCTTATATTAAAGACAGCACAAACATGCATGCCAAAGGGGGCATTCGAACCTTGTGCATCACAGCATAGTGCCTCAATGCATGCTGCCACTCTGATTAACAGTTTCTTGAGTGATAATTTCCAGTCTTTCGAAACTGACAATATGATTGTAGCTGAGATGTGCCTTACATTCAAAGAAATAATATTGACAACTATTGACAGATTTATACCAAACAAATTAACAATAGAGGGAGGGGCTGATCTGATATGGGACACAAAACAGTTTATTTCATTGTTGCAAAGCAAAGAAAAAATCAAATGCATGCCAAAATCAAATGCATGCCAAAATCATATGCATGCCAAAATCAAATGCATGCCAAAATCAAATGCATGCCAAAATCAAATGCATGCCAAAATCAAATGCATGCCAAAATCAAATGCATGCCAAAATCAAATGCACACTATATCCCCAAGATGTGCAATCTCTTATGGAAACTAAAAATTTTGCTTTAACTTCAATGTGAGAAACAATAGTTACCACAACAAAAACCTGTCACATAATTTTGTAGAGAAATCTAAGAAATTCTGATTGTATATAAAGTATACTAGCAGCAAAACAAAATAAATATCTTCCTCACTCGATAGAAATGGTGATGCTACTGATGATAGTTCTGCTAAAGCAAAATTGCTTAACACAGCTTACCAAAATTCTTTCACTGCAGAAGACATGGCAAATTGTCCAGAATTTGAACCAAATCATCTGCCAGCATGAGATAATTTAGAAGCAGATACCCCTGGAGTATTAAAACAATTTAAATCACTTATCAAAAGGAAGTCTCCTGGTCCTGATTGAATAGCAGTTAGATTCCTTTCAGAGCAGAGTATGCTGATGGAATAGCCACATATCCGTCTATCATATACAATCACTCACTCTGTGAATGTTCTGTACCTAAAGACTGGAAAATTGCACAGGTCACTCCAATGGGCAATAGAAGTGATCCACAAAATCACAGGCCTATCATTGACATCATTTTGCAGCAGGATTTTAGAACACATACTGTCTTCAATATTATTAAGTAGCTCAAAAGAAATGACCTAGATTCTTAAAGTATTGTTCTTGTGAAACACAGCTAGCTCTTTACTCAAATGATGTGTGTGTTCTCGATATGGGATGTCAAGTGGATTCCATATTGCTAGATTTATGGATGGCTTTTGATAATGTACCTCACAAGTGTCTTCTATGACCACAGTTGTGCAGCTGAATTCATGATTTCCTGTTGGAAAGGACACAGTACCTTGTAATTGATGGTGTCTACATCTATTACAGAAATGGTATCTGAAATTCCCCAGTGAATTGTTATATGGACCCCATTGTCCCTTATTTTTATAAATGACTTCAAGTTCACAGATGGTGCTGTCTTTTATTGGGTACTGAAGTCACCAAAATATCAAAATCAAATGCAAACTGATTCAGATATCTGCATGGTGCAAAAATTGGCAATTGACCCTTAATATTGGTAACTGTGAGGTCATCCATATGACCACTAAAAGAAATCCATTTAATTTCAGTTATGTGGTAAGTTAGTCATATTTACAAGTCATCAACTTGATTAAATACCTAGGAATAACAATTACAAACAACTTAAGTTGGAAAGAACGCGTGGAAAATATTGTAGGGAAGGCAAACCAAAGACTACATTTCATTGGCAGAACCCTTAGAGGATGCAACAGTTCTACTAAAGAAACTGCCTACACTACACTAGTACATCCTATTGTTGAGTACTGCTGTTCATTGTGAAACTGATAGATGATTTAAAGGAAGTTCAGTGAAGGGCAGTTGGTTTTTATCTATTTGGAAAAGTTCTTTCACCAACTCTCTCTTCCGAATGTGAAGATATTATTGTCTCTCAAGCACTACATGCTTTATCTGGTTAGACAAGGTGACCAAATTGATTAGTTTTGGGTATGTATGGAGGATTTTTGCTTGGAATATTACTGTCCTGGGCTATTTCTTTTACAGGTGAATGCCCAGACATGAACCACCTACTTCTCATGGGAAACATATTTAAAGGACACTGTACACTGAAATGAACTCTGTGGATACTCAGAGTAAAGAGATATTAAAGTGAAATTGGTGATATTGATGGTGTTTAGTTTTGTAATTAGTTACTACAGTTGACCTGAACTATTAACATGTTCTAAGGTTGGTCTGAGGAATTTGTATACCGGTAATTGTATCTGGATGTAAGAATGTAAACCAGATGCTTGAGTTTACTGGTGATGTACAGAGGGTACAAATAACCCCTGTTACTGTTCAAATATAAATGAACTGTCTTCTCATTTAAGTAATGAGATAAAGTTGGACTGTGATACTTCATCTCTTCTGAGCATAACTTACATAGAGAAGAAATCTCACTGACCTCAATTTTGGAAATAACTTATTAGAGGCACTGAGTATCTGGACCTCTACCAATATACACTGCAACAAACAACACATGAAGAAGATGATTGATTATGGGATGGAATTCTGAAATAAGTAGAATCACATGGTCACATCAGAATATATTGTTAGCACCTACCTTCACAGGGAGTCATGATTATCGTAATAAAAAACGAGAAATCAGATATAAAACAAAGATTTGGGTGTGCCTTTTTCCCACAAGCTCTTACAGAATGGAACTATAAAGAAATATCATAAAGGGTATTGATGATAAGGAGTGGCACTGAATTAAAATTTGTGCTGTTGCAGGGACTCAAACCCGGGAACACCTACTTTATATGCACATGGTTTAACCCGATCAGCTAACACGCATTACAGGTAAGGTCACTACACGGACTGTCTTACAGCACATCTTCCTCCACAACACATACTTTAATTCTGCCTCAACATTCCCCTGTGAAATATATAAATCAAAGGGAAACATTAAACATTACGCCTCAAGGAATTCAATTGTTGTTGATATTTATATCATAAAAGGGGTTTGATGAGCCCTTTGCCATGTGCTTCAATTTGACTTGCGGAGTATCTATGTAGATGTATATTTACTGGACTGCTGACATACTCAGCAGAACGTGGAATCCCACCAATAGATGGCACAAGTCGAAGAATCTGCACTCTACATAATTGCAGAACTGACAGCCTCTGATTGATACCCTCCACTCGGCTCCATATCAGAAGTCTACAGTAAGTCCTGTCAACTATGCTGCAGATGGTGAGTACGCTTTCATCCCTCCAAGCAAGACTGATAGCCACTAAAATCAGAGTGAATCTCTTCCAAATCAAAGTGACACACATTGTAGGTACCAACCTGAGCCACCACCTGCAACTGTCTATATATCACACTCTTCATGGCGTCCACATCTGGAATGACTCCACCCAGTAAGCACATAATTGCAAAATGTCTCCTTTCCCCCCTAGCAGCCATGTCGCTAAGGGGCCCATTAACTGCGTAAAGTTGAAGCTTCTAACTGCAAGCAAACCCACCCTCTTTGATAGCCAAGATCTTTCAGCCTGGGAGGTGATGTCAGTATAAATGACATCATATGGCTCAAGAACATTGTCTGGCAGGGATAGTGCCTCAAATCGGTTGGTAGGATGAACAAAGGAGGCCACACGATCGGCCATCTGGGAAGCCTTTTGCTGCCTGCCATGCAGGAGGGCCACATTGTATGTGACTACAACTGGAGGAAAGAGGGGCACCTTACTGTGAGCAGTGTGAGGCTCACCACAGCATCAGGCTGATTTGTGGACACACCTGATGTGATACAAATCCGGTCGGTTCCATCAGCCAATAAACAATAATGGCACTACTCGACAGCATCCTCCAGCTGTGCAACCGAGGTCAACACAGGCTGAAGCTGGGAGCCCAGGTCACCAACTCAGTTTGCATCTGCACACAGCAGTCACAGTCCCTATCCATTACCACAGAACCCAAAGAAATGAATGACTAATAAACATAAAACTGACTCTACAGTGAGCAACTAAGGTAAACAGACATGGCTATAGATATTCACATAGTGGATAAGTATGACACCAGATACATAAAGCTGAATCTAATGTACACATGAGAACATTACAAATTTCAGAAACTGAAGGAAGAACCATGTAAAAATGTCAAAGTATATTGTTTTTAGTGAGAAGGCAGTTACAGAAACTTGAAAGTAAACAAATGTCGCAATCCATTCACAGGAGGACCACACTGTTGCTTAAATGCAAATTAGAATCTAATATGCTCATGAGCAAAAATAAATTTAGAAACTGAATGAAAAAAAAAAAATCAGAGAAAAATTTAATCGCTGTATGTCACTTCTAATCAGAAGCCTGTTACCCTTATGAAAATATGAAGGGTCAATCTACTGCGTATCAGTCAGTGGCCAAACAGGTATTGACTTAACTTTTGACATGAGATTATAGTAAAAAGTTAACCTCTGATACAAGCCATACCATCAATTTATGAAAAAGTTCAATTATGGAATGAGTCCCATTTCCCCACAATGTACACACCGAATGCTAAAATCATAGCGTCACTTGCTCTGCTGCTAGGTGGCAGGCAAGAAGCTCAGCCGTGAAATTTGAGCACAGGTAAGGGAGCTTGTATTGGAAACGGTTGTCCCCGACGACGAAGGTAGATCCGACACCCGCAGTGCTCTTGTAACCATCAGTGTAAATAAATATGGCATTATCAAACCAGGAATGGAGTTCGGCAAGCCTTGACCAGTATATCAAATCCGGGGTGTTCTCCTTGGGCAGCGAACTAAGTTCAAGGTGAGTGTGAACCTGGACCTGATGCCACAGTGGCAATGGGCTGTCACTAAACCGAAAGGTGGAAGGAAGGGTAAAATCGAGCCGCTGAAGCAGGCGGCGAAACTGAACTCCAGGTGGAAGCAAGGCTATCGCAGACAACAGATATTGGCAATCGAGTGAGTCGTCAAAAAATAATCAGTAAGATGGATGGTTGGGCATCGACCTCAGGCGGCATGCATACCGACACAAGAGTATGTCACGCCGAGTGCTCAAGGGTAATATAGCAGCCTCAGCATACAGCCTTTCAACAGGGCTGGTATAAAATGCACCGGTCCCCAGGCACAATCCCCGATGGTGAATAGAGTTGAGACGGCGGAGAATCGACGGCCGTGCAGAAGAGTATACTAGGCTTCCGTAGTCGAGCTTCAACTGAACAATGGCCTGGTAAAGGTGAAGCAGGACGGTACAATTCACTCCCCATGATGTGTCACTGAGGACACGAAGGGGTCGGGCACATCGGGCAGCCAGGTAGGACACGTGTGTGGACCAGCAAAGTTTCCGATCCAACATTAGCCCCAAGAATTTTGTTGTCTCTACAAAATGGAGAGCAACGGGGCCGAGATGTAGGGATGGTGGAAGAAATTCCTTGTATCTCCAGAAGTTTATACACACCGTTTTCTCAGTGGAGAATCTGAAGCCGTTTGCGAGGCTCCAGGAATATAGATGGACAAGAAAGCATTGACGACAACGCTCCAGGAGACACGTCTGCTGGACGCTGCAATAAATTGCAAAAGAGCGATCTGGAAACGTTGGCTGAAAGGCAATCTACAATCGGATTGGTTGCAATGGCAAAGAGAGCCACACTCAAGACGGAGCCCTGCGGTACCCCATTCTCCTGGCGAAAGGTATCTGACAAAACAGAGCCCACCCGCACCTGGAACTTGCGATCTGCCAAAAACGCTTGAATAAAAAGACGGAGGCGGCCCTGATGACCCCATGCGTGCAATGTGCGGAGAATGCCCACTCTCCAACAGGTATCATATGCCTTCTCCAAGTCAAAGAACACTGCTACTGTTTGACGCTTCTTTAGAAAGTTATTCATAATGAAGGTCGACAACGTAATGAGGTGATCAGCAGCAGAGCGGTGTCGACAAAAACCACATTGGACATTTGTTAGGTGGTGGCAAGACAGACCAACTGAGCGTTAACCATGAGTTCCATCACCTTAAAGATGCAGTTTGTCAGTGAAATGGGGCGATAAGTGGAAGGAAGATGTTTCTCCTTCCCTGGTTTGGGGATGGGGACAACAATGGCTTCACGCCAACTTGTGGGAACATGACCTTAAGTCCATATGCGATTATAGGTGCTAAGTAGGAAACACTTGCCCGCAGGAGAGAGGTTCTTCAGCATCTCAATATGGATGGACTCGGGCCCGGGAGCAGAAGATCAGGACAGGGCGAGAGCACGGTCTAGCTCCAGCATGGTGAAGGAGTCATTATAATTTTCATGATTAAAAGAGTGGAAGGAAAGCGGTCGTGCCTCCTCTGCTTGTTTGCGAGTGAGGAAGGCAAGGTGGTAATGGGCAGAGCTTGAAACCTCCACAATGGAACGGCCCAGTGCATTGGAAACATCAACGGGCCAGAAATCGGGGAGTTGACCTTGATGCCGGATAAACCGCGTAGGCCACCCCAAACAACCGTGGAGGGAGTAAAACGGTTAAAAGAACTAGTAAAAGTAGTCCAGCAAGTTTTTTTCCTGTCGTTTATAACATGACGACATTGCACTCTCATTCATTTACAATTTATACAATTCTTCAAAGTTGGGTGGCGGTGGAAGGTGCAAAAGCACATCACCGGGCTCTAAGAGCGTCGCGGCAGGCTGCAGTCCACCAAGCGACTGGGACACGACGTGGAGAAGAGGATGTACAAGGTATGGAATGTTCGGCAGCTGTGAGAATAACCTCTGTGAGGTATTCAACCTGACTGTCACAGCTGGGAAAATTCTGATTGTGAAAAACAGTCATGGAAGAATAAAGCCCCAGTCGGCTTTAGAAATGTTCCAACTGGTGGGACGAGGAGATGGGGAATGATGCAGGAAGTGGATGACACAAGGGAAATTGTCACTGGAGTATGTGTCAGAAAGTGCATACCACTCAAACCGACCGGCAAGCTGAGGAGTGCATATTGCGAGGTCTATATGGGAATAAGTATGTGTTGTGTCTGAAAGGAAGGTTGGTGCACCGGTGTTGAAGCAGACAAGATTGAGGTGTTGGACAAGGTCCACCAAAAGGGAGCCTCGCGGACAAAGTGCTGGAGAGCCCCATAGAGGGTGGTGGGCATTAACGTCGCCTACCAACACGAAAGGTGAAGGGAGCTGGTCAACAAGGTGTAGCACATCTGCCTGAGGAAGAGCGGATGACGATGGAGAATAGATATTACAGAGGCAAAAGGAAAAGGCAGATAGAGTGATCTGGACGGCAACTGCCTGTAGGTGAGTATGCAATGTAATGGGATGGTAATAGCCATCGTCCCGAATGAGCATTAGAACTCCTCCATGGGCTGGGGTTCATTCCACAGATGGCAGGTCGAAAAGCACAGAAGTGTAGTGGGGTAAGTCTGCACGATCACTTGGACGTAGCTTAGTTTCTTGGAGACAAACTAGAAGCGGGCAGTGCAATCGAGGGAGTAGTTTTAAATCCTCCTGATTGGAACAAAAGCCGTGAATATTCCATTGAAGGAGCACCATGATAAAAGATAAGAGAAGAAAGGAAGATAAAAAGGAACAAACAGGTGGGGTCACCTCGACGGCCACTGAGGACCGGACTTCGAGGGGCACTACAGTCGCCATCTAAAGGCAGAGTGTCATTTTCCATAGGTTCAAACGATACATCTGCCACCTTCCGGACTTTATCAGGAGGGGCAGCTTCCGCCACTGGTAAAATGCCAGTTGCCCGGTTAACAGTAGTGCGTCCCGGGGAGACAGAATATGATCGGGGCTGACTACTGTTGGGCGGCGTGATGGGTGGATCATGCCTCAGCGGGGAAGGAGAGGAACTCTTATTTTTTGTTGGCTCTTCTGGAAGAGTGATGGTGAGAAGAGGCAGTTGACGGTTGAGAAGCCTGAGTTCACAGAAAATCTTCACGGATGGGTTCCTTTTCAAAAGTCCGTGCATCTTGTTTAGGTGCCCGCAGTTTACTAGAGGTTGACGAAGATTGAACTTTAGAAGCAGCAGGAGGAAGCAGGGACATGGAAGGGGCAATCTTCGGGCTGGCCAATCGCACACCTGTGTCAGCAAAAGTGAAGTCACAGGTCTTTGTACCTGCATCCTTAGTAGGTCGAGTGGAGGTGAGGACCTAACTGTATGTGCCTGCTGTGAGGACAGTGGGCTTTCGACTCGCCAACAACTTTCCAGCAGCAGATGTTGATACCTTTTCCGTAACCCGAATTTGCTGGATGACCTATTCATCCTTATATACAGGGCAGTCCCGAGAGGAAGCCGCATGGTCACCATTGCAATTAAGGCAGTCAGGGGACGTAGGTGGGCAATCCCCCTCATGGACGTCCCTACCGCAAGTGACACATTTTGCTGCATTAGGGAAAGATTGACGGGTATGGTTGTACCTGTGGCATTGGAAACAGCGTGTTGGGTTTGGTATATATGGGTGGACGGAGATAACTTCGTACCCTGCTTTGACCTTCGACGGGAGTTCAACTCTGTCGAATGTCAAGAACACAGTACGAGTTGGTGTCAGCTGGTTATCAACCTTTTTCAACACCCTATGCACGGCTGTTACACCCTTATCGGACATATAGGTTTGTATGTCTTCGTCAGACAACCCATCAAGGGATCTCGTGACGATTACCCCCCGTGACGAGTTGAGTGTGCGATGCACTTCTACCTTGACAGGAAACGTGAGTAACAACATAGTCCATATTAGTTTTTGGGCTTGGAAGGCACTGTCCGCTTCCACCAACAATGTTCCATTGCGCTGATGCGAACAGGTGTTAACAGGGCAAGCAATTGCATCAACACCTTTCTGAATGACGAAAGGATTTACAGACATGAAATCTTTACCATCGTTTCAAGTAGGGATGGGTCGAATCCCAATTTTACTGAATCGAATCCGAATACCGTATCTTAAATATAACATGCGCCGAATCCCGAACCCAAATCGAATCTTGAACCCAAATAATCTGGCAACTCGTTGTTGTGTTGTGTTGTTATGGTTTTCAGTCCGGAGACTGGTTTGATGCAGCTCTCCACAATACCCTATCCTGAGCAAGCCTTTTCATCTCCACATAAGAACGGCAACCTACATCTGTCTGAATCTACTTACTGTATCCATCTCTTGGTCTTCCTCTGCGATTTTTACCCCACACACTTCCCTCCAATGCTAAATTCACAATTCCTTGATGTCTAAGAATGTGTCCTACCAATCTATCCATTCTTTTAGTCAAGGTATGCCAGAAATTTCTTTTCTCCCCAATTCTGTTCAGTACCACCTCATTATTTACACGAACCACCCACCTAATCTTCAGCATTCTTCTGTAGCACCACATTTCAAAAGCCTCAATCCTCTTTCTGTCTGCACTGTTTATCGTCCATGTCGCACTCCCATACAAGGCAAAACTCCATACAACTGCCTTCAGGAAGGACTTCCTTAGGCTTAAATCAATATTCGATGTTAACAAATTTCTCTTTTTCAAGAACGCTTTTCTACCCATTGCCATTCTGCATTTTATATCCTCTGTACTGTGACCATCATTTGTTATTTTACTGCCCAAGTAACAAAACTCATCTACCTCTTTTATTGCTTCGTTTCCCAATCTAATTCCTTCAGCATCACCTGATTTTCTTACACTGCACTCCATTACCCTAGTTTTGCTCTTGTTAATCTTCATCTTATATGCACCTTTCAGCACACTGTCCATTCTGTTCAATTGCTCTTCCAGGTCCTTTGCTGTATCTGGCAGAATTACTATGTCATCGGCAAAACACAGTGTTTTTAATTCTTCACCCTGAACTTTAATTCCTTCTCCAAATTTCTTCTTGCTTTCCTTTATAGCTTGCTCAATGTACAATTTGAATAACAATGGAGAAAGACTACAACCCTGTCTTACTCCCTTTCCAACCACTGCATCCCTTTCATGCCCTTCAACTCTGACAACCGCTGTCTGGTTTTTGTACAAGTTGTAAATAACCTTACGCTCCCTATATTTTACTCCTGTTTGCTTCAGAACTTGAAAGAGTTTATTCCAATCAACATTGTCAAAATCCTCCAAATTTACAAAAGCTAGATATGTAGGTTTGCCTTTCCTTAATCTATCTTCTAAGATAAGCCGTAAAGTGAGTATTGCCTCCTGTGTTGCTACATTTCTCCTGAACCCAAACTGATCTTCCCCGAGGTCAGCTTCTGCCAGCTTTTCCATCCTTCTGTATATAATTCGTGTTAATATTTTGCAACCATGACTTATTAAACTGATGGTTCTGTAGTTTTCACACCTGTCTGCACCTGCTTTCTTGGAATGGGGATTATAACATTTTTCTTAAAGTTTGAGGGTACTTCGCCTGGCTCATACATCTTACACACCAGGTGAAACAGGTTTGTCATGGCTGGTTCTCCCAGAGACTTCAGTAGCACTGAGGGAATACCATCTACTCCAGGGGCCTTGTTTCGACTTAGGTCTTTCAGAGCTCTGTTAAACTCATCTCTCAGTATAGTATCTCCTATTTCATCCTCATCTACTTCTTCTCCCTTTCCTACAATATTGTCACTAAGTTCATTTCTTTCATAGATACACTCTATATACTCTTTCCACCTTTCAGCTTTCCCTTCTTTGCTGAAAACTGGTTTTCCATCTGTGTTCTTGATATTCATAGAGCTGTTTTTCTTATCTCCAAGTATGTCTATCATTTTCCTGTAGGCTATATCTATTTTCCGCTATTTATACATTCTCTTACATCCTTGCATTTGCCATCTAGCCACTCCTGCTTAGCCATTTTGCATTTCCTGTTAATCTCATTAGTCGACTGTCCTTCATTTTGCCAGTTTCATTTACTGCATTTTTGTATTTTCTCCTTTCATCAATTAAATTTAGTATTTCCTGTGATGACTAAGGATTTTTTTATAGGTCTTTCCTTCCTACTTATTTTGTCCTCTGCTGCCTTCACTATTTCATCTCTCAATGTTAACCATTTCTCCTCTACTATTTTATTTTCCACCATTTCTGTCAATTGTTGCCAAAAGCTCCCTCTGAAATTCTTAAGCACTTCAGGTCCCTTCAGTTTATCCAGGTCCCACCTCCTTATTTTCCTACATTTCTGCAGTATTTTTTAGTTTCAGGCTACAATTCATGACCAATACGTTATGGTCAGAGTTTATATCTGCCCCTGGGTATGTCTTACAATTTAAAACCTGATTCAAAAATCTGTCTTACCATTATAGAATCTATCTTGTATCTCCCGGTGTCTCCTGGTCTCTTCCACGTATACAACCTTCTTTTGTGATTCTTGAACCAGGTGTTTGTTATAACTAAATTATGTTCTGTGCAAAATTCTACCAGGCGGCTTCCTCTTTGCTCAAACCATATTCACCTACTATCTTCCCTTCCTTCCTTGTCCTACTACCGAATTCCAGTCTCCCATCACAATTAAGTTTTCCTCTCACTTAATTGTCTGAATAATTTGCTTTAGCTCCTCATATATTTCTTCAATCTCCTCATCATCGGCAGAGCTAGTTGGCATATAAACCTGTACTACTGTTGTCTGTGTTGGCTTCGTATCTATCGTGACAATGATAATGCGATCACTGTGCTGGTCATAGTAGTTTACTGGCATTCCTATTTTCTTATTCATTATCAATCCTACTCCTGTGATACTCCCAATTGATTTTGTATTTATAATCCTGTTCATCCTGCCACCAAACTTCACTAATTCCACTATATCTAACTTCAACCTACCCATTTCCCTTTTTAAATTTTCTAATTTTCCTACTCGATTAAGGGATCTAACATTCCACGCTCCGACTCGTAGAATGCCAGTATTGTCTTTCCTGATGATCACATCCTTCTGAGTAGCCCCGCCCGGAGATCCAAATGGGGGACTATTTTACCTCCGGAATATTTTACCCAAGAGGATGCCATCATCATATGTTCATACAGTAGAGCTGCATGTCCTCGGGAAAAATAACGGCTGTAGTTTCCCCTTGCTTTTAGCCGTTCACAGTAACTGTGTTGCAAAGCCACATTAGCTGATGTTACAAGGCCAGCTCAGTCAATCATCCAGACTATTGCCCCTGTAACTACTGAAAAGGCTGCTGCCTCTCTTCAGGAACCACATGTTTGTCTGGCCTCTCCACAGATACCCCTCCGCTGTGGTTGCACCTACGGTACGGCTATCTGTATCGTTGAGGCATGCAAGCCACCCCACCTCGGCAATGTCTGTGGTTCATGGATATGTATTTAAAAAGAATTACTACCCTATCACAGCCAGTGATGAAGATAAAGTCTTCTGTGATGGATCTCAAATGACAATGTTACAGTAAAATTTAAGAAATTAAAAATTCATTTGGGTTTTTATTTTAAATTTTAAGAATTTTTTAATATCCCATTATCCTTTTAAAAGTAATTTTTATGAAACATTTTGAGATATATGTTGTTTAGATGCTCTAAGAGATAATAAGAAACTTTCTTCACTCTATTACCAACTATTTCATTTTGGTGAAATAAAAAATAATTGCATAATGAAGTCTTACAAAGGAAAGAATTACTTTTTTTCCTTTTTCAAAGGTAAAGAATCAAAAATAAAACCTGAAAATGTAAGTATATATTTTGGAAGTTAGAAAAATAGGTTCTTAAAAAAATAGGATGTGTAAATGTTTAATGATTTTATAGTCACTTATATAAGCCATTATAGTATTTATTATACATCCAGAGCTAATTTATTTTGTTGGTTAAATTGTACAACGCTTCTCACAGGGCTGCAGTGGTTATGTTGGCACCAATGGTAATGACGGCAACTCAGATAACCAATGAATGTTTTTTCGTGGCAACTTCAGTTAAAACAAAAATTATTTTTTTCTCAACGGGCAAGGGTACATACAAGAACCTGTCAACCATAGAGCAGGTACAGTATTAATTTAGCTGCAAGTGAAACGAGCAGCAATAACATTTGCTCTGTAGCTCGCGAAAAATATTAACGCAATTTTACACTTCATTGTTCATCTGTTGCCAACATAAGAATTGGAGACCGGCGAGAAGCGTCGTAAAATTTTATCGAATGAAGTGTAGAATTGCGATAATATTTTTCACGAGGTGCATCTCTATTGTTGACATGTTCTTGTATGTACCCTTGTCCATTCAGAAAAAAATAATTTTTGTTTTAATTGAAGTTGTCACGAAAAAACATTTATTGGTCATCTGAGTTGCCGTCATTACCACTGGTGCCAACATAACCACTGCATCCCGGCGAGAAGCATCATACAATTTAACCGGATTTATTGAAACAGATGTCAGATGTTTGTTGAATTGACGTTATCCCGCCTGAATGGCACACAATTAGAACTTTTTTTCCACATACGGTAGTAAATAACTTTCTTCTTGAAATCCTAGTGCTTCTATAAGGTTCACATACCCCAGCACTTCACGAAATTCAATGAAAGAATACGCAAAATTAGAATGAGACAACTCATGCTAGAATCATAGGTGATCAGTAATCTCTATATAGAGATCACTGTAGGTGATGTTCTAGGAGCCGTGTACACCGAATGAAGCGGTAGTGTGACCGATATATATCGGATAGTGTTTCATATAGAAACGATAGGTCTGTGCGATAGGTATCGAAGAAGCGAATGTTATGATTTTTACGAATATGTCATGATTTTAAAGGATGTGTTTAGTCAGGAACCTAAGAGTACAACGTAACTTGTGAGTGAACATGTTGTACTCTTAGGTTCCTGCCTAGCCACATCCTTTAAAATCATGACCTATTCGTAAAAATCATAACATTCACTTGTTTGAATACTGGTACCTATAGTTTAGCTTTGACTGAAAAGTCCATTGACAACGAATTAAGGCCGTATCACACTGTCCGTCACGTCAACGTCACGTCATGTCACGGATCCGTCACATCAAGTTGTATTCACACTGTCCGTCACGTCAATTCGCTTTTTCCAGTACTCCATGTTGAAAGTGAGGTTATGAGTGGTGATATGTTATGTAGAAAGTCATATTATAATACTGTAAGTGAAGAAACAACAACGCTAAATGTTATTGATTGCCAAAATCAACTTTACAATGTATGTTTTGGGCTAACTTAATGTGGTAAAGTGCTGGGAACTGAAACATGTCAAAACATCGACATCTATTTTAAAGCGAAAAAAATAAAGTTCCTTGCTACTGCTAGCGGAGCAAGAGTTGAATGTCTGATATATATTGATTGTATTGCCGTTTCATTCGATGTGTACGGTTCCTAAGAAATTACCTGTTACCAACGTGACCTGCTACATTTGAAGTTGAGCAATACTAAAGTTCTATTTCCTTCATTGCATGGTGTGTTAAAATTCAGTTGTCAAAAATAAAGTGGAAATTAGACTCGACTTCCTTTTTTCTATTTTTATGAGTGACAAGGTTTTAGCGCCAGTATCTACATTTGCGCCTACAAAGCAAGCCACTCACTACTTTTACATGTAACACATCTTCCGGAAGACAAAAACCGATGTTCGTAAACCGTTTTTTGCTTTTGGAGTGTTTACGTGACCAACCAAAAGCGGAATTGGGTAATTGGTTTACGAAATCCAGTTTTGGGAGCCCATGTAAATGGGGTGTGTGTAGCACTGCTTCGAAGAGACAGAAAACTAACTAGTGGCAGCTCCTAGTGGCATTCAGAACTTCGTTCGTTTTGTACTCGATTTAACCCTGTTTTATGACGTCACGTCTTTCAGCGGATCTATGAAACAATAATGTAAAATAGCGCAAACGAAAGTGCACTGTTATGCAAAGTTAACAACAACTTTCGTAACTGAAGGTTTCCATATAAACTTTGGATTCGGGATTCGGTAGTATTCGGCCATTATGCATCGAATCTCGAATCCGAACCCAGTATGCTAGATTCGGCGAATCTGGATTCAGCCGAACCACTCGGACACAACCCTAGTTTCAAGAGACAACATGGAATTTCGAAAGATTAGGAATAGTTTTCTTTTGCTGAGGCAAATCTATCTTTTGTTTCTGGGTCAAAGTCACAGAAGAAGAGAAGGAAGTCACTGCGGAAGTGTCCCCCATGATTACCGGCGTCTCCGATGGTGCGCTACTTCCTAGTGGGGGCCTTCTCGGAGGGCTTACTCGCCTTAGGTGATTGTTCACACCTCTGGTCACACCTCCCAAGAACTGACAGAGGGACCAATAAGCATGTTCGGAAGGTACCAGCTAGGGAATCACCCCTCCCTGGGCCTGGCCTTCACCAGGGGGTACGTACGTGCCTTATTTGTCTACCTGTGGCGGGGAATTACTCTTTACCCCATCACCTGCTACGCATGATATTGCGTGGGTCAGCCTTCAGACACACACAGGGAGGAAAGAAGAAGAGTAGAGGAAGTGAAGAGAAAGGAGGAAATAAGTGTCTCAAATGCCGAAGCGGAGACTAATGAGGAGGAGAAGAGGAAGGCTAGGGGAGTACATCAAGGAGAGAAAGGCAGAAGCGAAGATTAGGAAAGGAAGAAACCAAGGAATAAGAGATACCTTGACAAGAAACCACCTAAACTCGCAAAGGACGGCCGTCTCGGGGGGGGGAGGCATAAGCAGGGAGGGAAAGCTTAAGCCGGGAGGGAAAGTGAAGCAGCCTGGGGCAGAAGAAAGCCTGCTTCGGCTTGGGGCCCCGTGCGTGCCACACACGTACCCACAAAAGAGCTGTGGGTCCCCTGGGGGGCAAGGAGATCGTGAATACCAATGACCAAAGGATGTGAGGAGTAGCATCAGGCTGCTCATTTGAGTCGGAACAGATTAAAACACTGTCCATGGCCAACTATTTGATCAAATGAAGTGCCCTACTAATAAGCGTCAGTTCTGCCGTGAACACACTGGACGATTCTGGTAGAGAATGGTATTCCACACCAGTGGGAAATACTAATGCATATCCTGTATGACCAGCAAGTTTAGATCCATCAGTGTAGGGTGAGTATCACGAGACCTAAGACCATAGTCCTCAAAGAGAACATCTACATCTACATGGAATATTCTGCAAATCACATTCAAGTGCCTGGCAGGGGGTTCATCGAACCACATTTATACTATTTATCTCCCAGTCCATTCTCGAGTAGTGCGCGGGAAGAAAGAACACCTGAATCTCTCTGTTCAAGCTCTGATTTCTAGTATTTTAATGTGATGATCATTTCTACCTATGTAACTGAGAGTCAACAACATATTTCCGCATTTGGAGGAGAATGCTGGCGATTGGAGTTTCCTAAGTAGCCCACATCACAACTATAAGCGCTGTCGTTGTAATGACCCCATGGCACATCCTGTATCATTCCCATAACACTGTCTCCCCTCTATTGTGGCAATACAAAACAAGCTGCCCTTCTTTGGGCTCTTTCGATGTCCTCCATCAAACCCACCTGATAAGGATTCCACACTGAGCAGCAATACTCCAATAAAGGACATACAAGGGTAGTGTATGGCTTTTCTTTAGTTGTTCTGATGCATCTTTTAAGGGTTTTACCAATAAAACTGTGTTTCGTTCGCCTTTCCCACGACAATTATCTGTGTGTTCTTTCCAGTTTCAGTCTAAAGTACTAGTAATTCCCAGGTATTTTGTGGAGTTTACAGCCTTCACTTTTGATATATTTATCTTGAAATCAAAGTTTAATGGATTTCTGTCCGTACTCATATGGACAACTTCACCCTTCTCATTATTTAGAGTCAGTTGACAATTTTTACACCACAGTGATACCTTATTCTGATCGTTCTGCAGTTCATTTTGATCTTCGGCTGATTTTACTAGACAGTAAATGGCAGCGTCATCTGCAAACAACCTAAGAGAGCTACTTACATTTTCTCCCAAATCGTTTATTTAAATAAGGAACAGCAGAGGACCAATAACCCTACCCTGTAGAACGCCCGATATCACCTCTGTTTTAGTCGATGCCTTACTATCCATTACTACCAACTTTGTCCTCTCTGACAGTAAATCCCCTATCCAGTCACAAATTTGGGGTGATATACCATAACCATGCAATTTGATTAAAAGCCATTTGTGAGGTACGGTATCAAAAGCCTTCTGGAAATCAAGAAATATGGAATCGATTTGCAAACCCTTGTCAATAGCACTCATCACTATGTGTGAGAAACGGGTTAGTTGTGTTTCGCATTAATGAAATTTTCAAAATCTGTGTTGACCTTGGGTCAATAGATCACTCTGTTCGAGAGAATTCATAATATTTGAATGCAGGATATGTTCGAAAACCCTGCTGCAAATTGGCATCAATGAAATAGGCTTGTAGTTTAGTTGGTTACTCCTACTGTCTTTCTCAAATATAGGCGTGACCTGTGCAACTTTCCAGTCTTTTGGTACAGATCCTTCTTTGAGAGAGCGGTTGTATATGGCTGTTAAGTAAGGAGCTATTGATTCAGCATAATCAGATAGAAATCTAATGGGTATACAACCCGAACCAGAAGACTTGTTCTTGTTAAGTGATTTTAGTTGCTTCACTACTCTGATGGTATCTACTATGTTACTCATTCTGGCCTCTGTTTTGAATTTGAAATCTGCATCTTGCATTGAAGTCCTCGCTAAATTTCAAGCTTCTATGTAGGACCACCAGTCCTGGGGATTTTTTGTTCTTTTAAATTTTGCATGCCTTTTCCATTGCTTTTGAATCCCTGTCCTGACCTGTTTTGTATAGCAAGGGGGATTACCAACTACTTTTATTAATTTATTTGGTATAATACACAATTGCTGTCGATACCACCTCTTTGTATTTGAGCCACATCTGGTATACAATTACATATAGTGTAGAAAACGAGTGGAATCTGTCTTTGAAGAAGTAATTTATTTTATTTCTATCTGCTTTCCTGAACAAATATACTTTTTATCTGGTGCCTCATGTCATTTCTGATGACTTCTCATTTAGTAGAAAGGTGACGGCTACATTAAAAAAAAAAATTAACAAATAAATGATAATATAGTAAAGACAGTTTACAACTCACCACAAAGACATGGCGGCGAGCTGTGACAGGCACATAAAAAAGACGCACATACAACACTTTCAGCTATCAGCCATGGCCTTCTTCTGAAAATAACACACTCACACAATCACACACGCCCACAACACAATCGTACAACCAACACCTCCGGCCGCCGCATTCGAAGTGTGGCAGCGCGAGTGTTCTATTTTCTGAAGGAGGCCATGGTCGATAGCTGAAAGTGTTGTATGTGTGTGTCTTTTGTATTTGCCTGTCGCAGCTCGTCACCACATCTTTGCAGTGAGTTGTATACTGTGCTTACTATATTATCATTTATTTGTTAATTTTTTTTAATGTAGTTGTCACCTATCTACTAAATGATGAGTCATCAGAAATGATATGAGGCACCTGATTAGAGAATGAAGAGTAGCTCGTAAGAGAGAGCTTAAATTGTTGCTAATGAAAACAGTATGACTGACACCTACATTATGTCTTGATTTCAGTTATAAATGATAAAAGTGTTACTCGTAATGTCGAAAATTCCATCACATGACGCGGGGAAAAATTGAGATCGGGAACAAAAATGTTAGATGACTGTTTCAAAACGCAATATGGCAGGGAGACGCCATTGATGTGGGAGATGCAAAGACTATATTATCTATTGTCTGTCACAGAGAAGAAACTCTGTGGAGTGAGTATTGCATTCTGTCTTCTCTAGGAGTGCTGGTTCTGCTCAAAAACATTAAGCTATAATTGTCAAGTGATATCACTATACAAATATGTGAACTTTAATTTTTAAAGTACCAATTTCCTACAATAATTTTATCACCAGGACAATGAAACTTACATAATTCAAAAGATGGTTTACTGTAGATGTGAACAATACAATAGTCATGAGTGTATACAGCCATCAAGAGTGGTGAAACAGAGTAGATGTTTTCAAATTTATCGATCACTGCGCAATTTCAAATCTCCAACTCTAATAAAAAGGTAATTTAAAAAAATTGAAGTGCTACTAACAACTGCCCAAGTGATGATCAATATCAGAAGAACATAAACTGTAACATGAATGTTCAATTCAAAGAAATTGATGTATGAAGAGCATTAAAAGGGAAACGTCCTAGAATATAAGAGTTTTGGGTGCCAAAACAAACAATGCTTGCCAGAACCAGACACACACACACACACACACACACACACACACACTAGACTGGCAATACCGAATACAGTATTATTAGTCTCCCTGTCACTTTAATCAATGTATCAACAATTATTTGTGTATGGAACAGGGATAAACTCATAAAATTTCATCACATTTAGAGCTTTGATGTAAAGGCTACATTTTACTTACGGAACTAGACTGGCAATACCGAATACAGTATTATTAGTCTCCCTGTCACTTTAATCAATGTATCAACAATTATTTGTGTATGGAACAGGGATAAACTCATAAAATTTCATCACATTTAGAGCTTTGATGTAAAGGCTACATTTTACTTACGGCAGTGGCATAGTGTGCAAATGTTGGCAATAAAGTGTTCACTTTATGAGGAGTACATACAACAACTTGTCAGCTCCAGACCATGAACAGAATTAATTGTTTAGGCCTCCTTCATGGTCAACACAAAAGACTATGCCCCTCATTCCAGGTGACTGGTTTTCCGAAGTGTCTCATTCGTCAGTCGCTGCCAACTTCATCACACTATGCCACGAAAGCCGTAAGTAAAATTCCGTCGTGTACTAGGCATACTTGTCGATATTTGTGTAGTAATACATTCACTTATCCGCAACTTCTGCATATTATGAAGTACACAAACTGATGCAAAATACAACACTAACTTGTTGATATTTATTTAGTGATCCAACACAGGTGGCAGTACTATACATGATGAAAGGATTGAAGAGTAACAATGTAATGAACTTTCTGGATTTCCCAAATACTGTTACATCAAACCAAACAAAACAAAACCAGAGAGACAGGGAATGGGGTTTAAGAAAATCCATGCCTGATGTAGGTCCTACAAAAAAAAACAATACCTATAAAAAGAATTGGTATCCCAGCAGAAACATAAAATGTACAAAAATGCAAGTCTCATGACGAATTTCTTCCACCATAAAAAGTCATGAGATCTCGTGGGAAACCAAGTAGGTTATTTTAGTTACTATTCATGGAACCACCTATTCAACACCTTGTCATAATTTTTATCTAATTAGTTAGATACCAACATCTGTTGTGACTAATCAAAAGTATTCATCTTTATTTCTATAATAAATATAATGACATGGCAAATGCATGGCAATGTAAACTAATATATAATTTGATGAAAATTCTCCTCAGAGATGATAGTATTGTTGAAACAAGATAGAATGTCTGGCTAGTACTTATCTTTGTGCTATACCACCGATAGTACACAAATGAAGAAACAGAAAAAAAGAGGACAAAAAGGACAAGCTTTCGGAACACAGTTCCTTTATCAGGTGGGAGAGAAAGTAAGAAGAAAGAATGGGAACAGAAGGGAAAGGTAACTCACAACCTAGGACATGAAACACCACCTTCATGACGTAGGTTGTGAATTACCTTTCCCTTCTGTTCCCTTCCTTTCTTCTTCCCTTCTCTCCCACCTGATGAAGGAACTGTGTTCCGAAAGCTTGTCTTTTTTGTCCTCTTTCTTTCTGTTTCTTCATTTGTGTACTATCAGCGGTACAGTACAAAGGTAAGTACTGGGCAGCCATTCTATCTCGTTTCAACAATACTAAACTAATATTTAATATACTTTATGCAAATGTGAGGTATATCATTCCTACGTGACTTTGTTTGGTTACATAGTGAAATATAAATTATTTTTAAATGTTGATGTATAAGTGCCTGATCATTATATGTATTCTGATGTCATTAGTGGAATTGCAAAGTTATTATATGTATTATTGAACTAAAGATGTATTATATTAATATAGTCACAATAAATGTTGGTAGATAAAAAAAAGATAGATAACAAATAAGTGATTCCATGAACACTAACTAAAATAACCAAATTGGTTTCCCACGAGATCTCATGACTTTTTATGGTGGAAGGAATTCGTCATGAGACTTGCATTTTTGTACATTTTATGTTTTTGATGGGGTAGATCATTAGCCTAACCTTCTCTGGGAGAGTATCCCCCTTAGAGAACAAGATAAATGCACCAGTTCCATTCGATTACACTTAGGGCCTCGCTGCACACAGTAAATAAAATGAACACCTTGCCATTTGAGGTTGGCCCAGAGTTTCTCAGCAGTTTGGAAGGGGAGGTCACAATAACTCCCAAAACCATGTCCAATGACTGATGAGGGGTTACTGACACTGGAACGTCATGCCAAGATGGTCACAGGCACACATAGCTGTAGATCGACAGGATAGACCGTTTTAATGAGCATGGATCCAAAACGTATCTTGCTCATTGTTCCTCAAACCTGTCTTCAGCGTGTTCAACAAAGAACAATGGCTCGGTGGCGAAGAATATTCCTCCATTTCTGCTGTTGCAGACCAGGTAACATGGAAAGGGTTTCACACCAAGCTGACTTGACTGGCTCCCCTCCCAGGGGGTAGACAGAGAGGGGGAAGGTCCTCTCGTCATAGGTAGTGGCATTATATCTAGTCTTCCTGGCTTCTGAGATGGCCGTATCACGACAATTATCCAACTTAACACATTTCATCATGTGAAACATCTGACCCAGTACCACCTACTCCGATCAAGGGCTCACGGGTGTCACTCAGCCACTGCAAAGGCCACCTGGCACAATGGGCATTGCTGGGAGCCACAATACCCCACGAGGACAGGTATCGACTGCACAGCCTGCATGGGAAGGTCGAAGCTCTGGTAACAGCAGTGCTGGTGACCTAGCGGGGGTAGGGGGGTTATGGCAAGGAAGTAAATGGGAAAGGAAAGGATAGGAATCCACATTATAGGGGCTATGTCAGGAGTTCTTCCCCATATGGCTCTCACTGGCAACTGGATTTTTGTAGAGGTTGACGAAGAAAAGAGTCTTAGTTATTGTAAATGAATCACCATCAGAATGTGTGCACACCAAAAATTTGGGAGAGTACAGCACATCCCTATTCTTAACCCTACATATCTCGCACAGTGTTGCCAGGGAAGGGAACATTTGTGGGTCACATTTCTAGGCATTGAAGTCAATCTTTCCTCTCTTAGAGACGATGGTTACAAGTTCAGCAATGTTTCTTGCACCTTTCTTGGCGTTCCCAAGAGCAGCCAGGAAAATAAAAGTCTATGCAGGCAGAGACCCCCCACTTACCTGAGTAAGCGTGATACAACTGAGGTGCAGCAGGTTTTCCAGAGGTTGTCCGCTAACACCTGTTCTAGCTCAATGCCTACGTATCACCTCGGCATGTAGTACACCTCGTTATTGAAGTGTTTTATTTTTATTTTTATTGAAGTTTGTACCATCCTCACAACCTGGCAATTAAGCTGAGATCCCTGGGCTCATTGAGAGATGTACAGAGCTTAAAGTGTGGAGAACTGTTGGCACTACTCAGTCCCCAGCTCGAGGCCCCAGCTTCACCGAGCCTGTACTTGGCAATTTACGACGAGTCCGCTGACGGGGCAAGACAGTAGTCAATCCACTTTTGCAACAGTGCAAATTTATTGTGTGGTATGAATGCTCCCATCACCAAATGTGAAATCAAAGTGTTCAACTCACACTCACAACACCTGAGTAACTGACCACTAATTGGTGGCGTCAGGAATTTTTCTGACAGATGTTGCCAATCATCAAGTAAACCACACTTTGCGCAATACCTCCTTGGAGTTGGTGAGGGCTACGTACCAGTGTATATGGCTAATCAAATTTGAAATCTACTCCTGCAGTATTGTAAGCTAAAATGACAATCTAATTAATAATATTCTTCCAAGCTTATGTATCAATCTGACCAATGAGGAGTGGTTGCTGAAGTACCAAGACATTAATGGTTCCTGTATTGATAGAAGATGTAACTGTATACCATTTAGAGTTCCTAAATTCAGAGCTGTCAGAGGTCCCACCCCACCAGTTGGAGCTAAAGAGTGAGTGAGAGTGAGTGAGTGAGTGAGTGAGTGAGTGTGTGTGTGTGTGTGTGTGTGTGTGTGTGTGTGTGTGTGTGTGTGTGTGCACGCACGCATGCGCACACTTGTCTTATTTATGCAGCACAATTGTGCAACGGCACCCATTTTTGGATCAGAGACCTGAGATGGCTTATTGTGCAAACCACCTTTTCCATTGAAATTCCAAGTAAAAGCCAATACCACAAACTACCTTCATCGCACACAAAGTTACCATTCTATTTAGAATGCTTGCAGTGGACTTCTCGATCAATATAAATAAGAGTGAAGTAGAAACCTAAAAATTGCAGGTATTCATCTGGCCACCCCACCCTTTGTACATGGACTGCTCTACGCTGTCACTCATCGAGAGTGAAAAATCTCTACATATACTCGGAGAATAGTAACACTCGGAACAATGTTTACAAAGACATATTTCAGTAGAGTTATGGCTATCTACATTACAACAGCCATACCATTATTTGAACCCTATCCTGGCACAATTTTTTACTTTTGTATTTGAACGCTTTTGATTTGTTTCCACAAGTAAATGAATGAGTGTTGAGGGACCAGTGTTGTGCCATCAGTATGCTGGGCAACAAGTGGTTCATACTGCAATAACTCAAGGAGAATGTCCATAATGAAAATTACATATGGATAGTATGTTTTGCCACTAAAATTTCCTTGTAAATGACTGACTGACTATGGGTAACATCATGGAGCACAGCTAATAATATGGCATGTAATAGAACTGCAATCACAATTCAGTAACAAAGCTACTGTAAGAGACAGTAAAGACAAATGGAAGATACAGATGGATAAGAAATTGCTGGAGTAAATGAAAATAGAAGGATTATTTCTTTTCAAACTAGGAAAGTATAATGTTGTTGAAAAATTTAAAAATGTCAACAACAACAGATTTCACTGAATGTAATGTTCATATAACATATCATAGAAAAATATCTTTGTAGGATGGTCACATCAGCTACTGTAGTACATTTTAAGTGAAAATCTGAAGTATTAATAATACCTGATACTGCAGCTGGTCTTGCAGTGGTGGGGGCTGCTGCTGTGGATGTTCTTCCTGCTGCTGCGGATGGACCTGTTGCTACTGCTGTGGATTATCTTGCTTCTGTTGGCAATGTTCTGGCTGCTGTGGATAAATGTGTTGCTGCTGCTCAGATGCTAGGGGGTGGGAGTCAGGCGGAGACAGGGAGTTGGCCTGGATGATCCTCTGTGGCATATCCTCCTGCTGTTCCCCCGATACTTGCAGTTCCTGCTTTAAAACATGTGGTACACTCAATTACTGCATGTGTATAGGAGAAATCATTACAAATATAAAGATTTAATTTAGAAGTGTTCAGTGTGAGTACATAAGAAATCTTTTTTGGATAAGAGTATATATGCAAATAGTTTATCTCTAGTTCATTCTATAACACCTGCACCTGTGTAACACGAATGCTGACAACCCCGACATTAACAATAACATGGGCAGATACAACAAATGTAATGCTTACTTAGTACATACACTTAAGAACGAAGTACACATTCAATTCAGGAAATGTTAGTGAATTAAAGAGTCATGTATTATTCAAAAGAAATAGATTGGCTGGCCAGTACCTACCTTTTTGCTGTACTGCCGATTGTTACACTCAGAAAAAAAAGGAGGTAAATAATGAGCTTTCGGAGCTGTGTTTTTTCTTCAGGCGGAGAGAAGGGAGGAAAAAAGAGAGAGGGAAAAAAAAAAAAAAAAAAAAAAAAAAAAGGGATGGGCAAGGTATTTCCCGACGTAGGTCATGAGAATGCACACAGTATCTATGACTTCTACAATCCTAACAGCATGCTCATGACCTAGGTCGAGAAATACCTTTCCCATTCCTTTTTTCTTTTTTCTCCATTCTCTGCACCTGAAGAAGGAACACAGTTCCGAAATCTCGTTATTTACCTCCTTTTTTTCTAAGTATAACTATCAGCAGTACAGAAAAAAGGCAAGTACTGGCCAGCCAATCAATCTGTTTTGAATAATAATTTATCATCTCTGTGGAGAATTTTCATATTAATCAAATAGTCATGTATGTTAGAAACTTAATCATCTGAATTACCATTCTCTCTCATCTAATAAGTAAGTGTTTCCGCTAAAGGACACATCTAATATTCTACCACCTAACATCTCTTTTTGCTTATCACAGTGTAATACATGGGAAAGTACTATCTTGAGCATCTATTATTGACTTTCACTTGTTTCCACTGAGGCATGGATGGGTACTAAATAATAGCTGGTTTTAATGGAACAATGATACACAAGTAGGAACTGCAGTTCCAATGAGTAATTGCTCAATTTTTAGATGGTAATTAATTTCACTGTCATTCAATGCAAAGTAGAAATATACTAATTGCCAAACAAATCACAACACTGCTTGTATACAACAGAGAGAAATCCATTGAGAATCTATTGTTACACATGAGTGAAATTTTCGGTTGTCTGATACTTATGATGTCCCATTCAAATAACACAAAATTATGAAAAATTTATTTTTGTCATGAAATCAACTGAGATCAGATTACTTCAGGTGGATGTTCAGTTTTAGAGGAGCCAGAGAAAGGGATAAAATAAAACAACTGTATAAATATTTTAATGGTTTGGAGAATAGTGGGGAGAGAGCTGTAAGAAGCATGAATGCTGGAAAAGATCTGAACCTCATACTGAAGCAAGGTAGATAAATACTAAAGCTGTTGCTGCTAATGATCCACCACACCACAGCCATCGTAGATACCATAGCCACCACCGCTACTACAGCCAAGGCTGTAACTAATTATACTCATTTCAGCTGGGGTGTTGTGGGAGTCATCTCTGGCTGGTCCTGGCAATTGACAAAAAAGCAAAAAGTCAAATTACTGTAAAGAATTGTCCAAATTCACACACAAGTTAGAAACAAAACAAAAAAGAAGCATTGGCTGTTTCAAATTTAAAACAATGAATTCTTATTTTTACTCCACTGGTCAAATAATTATGGGGTCAGTTGAAGTATTTTTCTTAAGTATTATTGTCAGCACATTAAACTAAAATTGTTTGAGTTCTTCCCAACTGCTGTACGGAGTGGACAAAAAGAACATTATAGCAACCAAGGTAGTAGTAACAGCACAAAGTTGCCGCAAAGAAAATCGATACTGACTTTTGTTTAGACTACCAAACTAACTACAGAAGCCGTTGGGTTCACGTAGTCTTGTGAGTAGGTAGTTCAATGCAAAACAATGTGATTTCCAGGAAGCTATGGTGTAGATAGCCATAGGAAGGTTAGAAGTGGGACAGACAGAGGGAGGTGGCAGCAGCAATTGGAGTGTGTGAAAGTGAAATTTCTAGGATATGAATGCGATTTCAGACAATAGGAACTGCTAAAAAGAAGGCAAGGCTAACAGCTTGTTGAGACAGGAGGCTGAATGCAACTCTGCTGTAACGCACCCTCCAGGCAGCAACAAAAATGGCAATATAAACAAGAACTGTCCAAAATCACATTTGGGAATGTGACCTCTCTATGTGTAGGCCTATTGTGTATGTCCCGTTACCACCATGACACCGTTAAGCCCTCAGAAATTGGGCAGAGTAACATTGGGATTGGAGTATTATAAAGAATGTCACTGGATTCAGTCCACAGATGAGTCAAAATGTTGTGTTCAGCTGTATAATTACAGTTCCCTCATCTGGAGAGAATGTGGAATGAATGGAGTGGCAAGATTCTTCACTACACTTAAACCAGAATCAGCATGTATGGGATGCACATGGAATATCTATTTCAGTCAGACCATCAACACTCCCTATGATTGCAGAGCAGGCTATTGCACTCGTGTAGAAATGGCCAAATATCCATCAAGAGCTGATTGATGACCTCATATTGTCCATGCTACACAGATGCACAACTGTCCTGGCAGTATGAGTTGATCAGATATCTGATTCGAGGGCAACGAGAATGTGATAATTTTAAATTATTATGTTAGCCCTATGGTGCCTAGCTGTAAGTAAATGCCACATCATCTTTACGTCAAGAATGTTTCAGACACAAATTACAATTGTAACCTATACCTGAATAAAAGACATTAGCATATGTATACTGGGTATGATTACCTCATCTGATCCTCTGATTCTTATGAACACTGTACATCAGCAATCCAACAGGGAGGTGAAGGCTCCATGGCCATCGAGAACGTGATGGAGTGTATAGTCAATCCACTGAAGCAGCAACCGAAAACAAACTCCTGGTGGTAACAGAGAAGGCAGACTATCTGCTTACTGATGATCCAGGAAATCATCAAAAAAGACAGCATAGGATGGATCACGCACATAAATGATAACTGGCATGCGTAGTGGTTATGGTTGATGTACTGTTGATAGGACAGCGGTACTTCAGCAGCTTCTGCATAGAGGCTCTTGACAGGAAAGGTATATAAAAGCCACTGTGGATCATGTTGTGATGACGTAAGATAGATGAGCGTGCAGTTGAATGGACAATACACCCGTAGTCTAGTATTGAACAGACAAGGGATTGGTACAAGTGAAGAAGGGTGGTCTGTTCAGCTCCCCGAGAAGTAACACACAGTGCACATAGTACATTGAGACGGCGTGTATAACGAGCTGCCAGGTAAGAAACATGGGCCGAACAGCAGAATTTCCTGTCAAATTCTAGCCCCAGGAATGTAGCTGTACTAACACACTGAATGGAGAGTGGGCCAAGATGAAGGGATGGTGGTTGAAATTCAGTGCACAGCCAGAAATTCGGACACACCGTCTTGTCAGTGGAGATGCTAAAGTCATTATTGATGCGCTATGAAAAAGATGGTTGAGACAATTCTGAAAACGCTGCTCAAGTAGGTAAGTTCATTGACAGCTGCAGTAAACTGTGACGTCATCAACAAATAAAGAAGCTGATACACACCTGGCACAAGACAGTCCACAATAGGGTTACTTGCAAACACTGAGCCCTGAGGTATACCATTCTCTTGAGACAAAATGTTTGACAAAACTGAACCCACACATACTTTAAAAACGTGATCTTCTAAAAAATAAAAATAAAAATGCTGAATAAAAATGGGTAGGCAACCCCAGAATCCCCAAGCATCATCTAATGTTTGGAGGACACCTGTTCTCTAACAAGTATCTTATGCTGTCTCCAAATGAAAAGACACAACCATCGTTTGGGCTTCTGCAAAAAGTTCTTCATAACATGGCTTGAAAAGGTGACAAGGTGGCTACTGAAGCAGGCAACCAAAGTTATCTCCAGGAGGGAGCAGCACAGTTGCGGACAGCCCATAATGGCTATCGAGAGAATTATTAAAGAATGATGAATAGGAAGGATGGTGGGGCATCGACAGCAGACAGCTCGTGTACCGGCACAGCAATATGTTGCGATGTTAGAGTAAAGGTAATACGGCAGCTTTGGCATAGAGGCTGTCAACAGTGCTAGTGTAAAATGCTCCTACCACCAGGTGTAGCCGCTGATGGTGGCTCGAGTTTACGCGGCATAAAATGGAAGGCCGTGCAGAAGATTATACGAAACCCCCATAATCCAGCTCCGATCTGACAGTAGACTGATAAAGGTGAAGCAGGGCGGTATGATATGCGCCCCATGATGTACCACTAAGAACACGCAGAACTTGAGGGAACGAGTACAGCGGGCAACCAGAAGAAGACACATGTGGAGACCAGCTATGTTTCCTATCCAACATTAGCCATAAAAATGTTATTCCATAAATGGGAGAACAACAGGGCTGAGATGGAGAGATGGTGGAAGAAACTGCCTGTACCTCCAGAAGTTCATGCAGACCGTTTTCTCATGGGAGAAACGGAAGAAGTTTGCAACACTCCACGAATAGACTGTCAAGGCAATACTGAAGATGATGCTCCAGGAGACACATTCTACGAGTGCTGTAATAGGTCGTGAAATCGTCCACAAACAGGGAGCCTGAAACATCAGCTGGGAGGCAACCCATAATTGGGTTGATTGCAATGGCGAAAAGTAGTATGCTCATAACGGAGCTCTGTTGCATCCCATTCTCCTGGTTAAAGGTGTATGACAAAAACAGAACCAACTCATACACTGAACATTAAATCTTTTAAAAAGCCATGAATAAAGAGGGGGAGACGGCCATGAAGACCCCATGAATGCATGGTACAGAGGACGTCCGCCCGCCACCAAGTATCATAAACTTTTCCAAATCAAAGATCACAACCACCGTCTGACAATTCTGTAAAAAGTTATACATAATTAAAGTCGACAAGGTAATGAGATGATCAACAGAAGAGCGATGCGCTTGAAACCCACATTGGACAGTAGTGAGGAGATGTCGAGATTCAAGTGTCCAAACCACCTGAGCGTTAACCATACACTCCATTACCTTACACACACAGCTGGCCAGGGAAATGGGGCAATAACTGGAAGGAAGATGTCTGTCCTTTCCTGGTTTGGGTATGGAGACAATTGCTTCACGCCAACAATTGGGAACTTTACATTCAGTCCAGACGTGATTGTAAGTGCGAAGCATTTACCTGCAGGGGAGAGATTCTTCAACATCTGAATATGAATGGCATCAGGTCCCGTGGCAGAAGACCGAGAGAGAGAAACGGGACAGGGCAAGGGCACGTTTACATGGTGTTCATGCCGCCTCCACCTGTTTTCGGGGGAAGAATGCAGGGTCGTAATTAGCTGAGCTTGAGACTTCAGCAAAAGATCAGCCTGAAGCATTGGAGTTATCAACGGGTTCCATGAGAACTTCGTTTACTACATTCAGGCCAGAGATTGGGAAATGGACCTTTGTGCCAGATAGCTGACACAGCTTACCCCAGATGACCGATGAAGGAGTGTATCTGTTTAAAGAGCTCGTGAAAGCAGTCCACCAAGTTTTTTTGCCCTCTTTGATGACACAATGGCATTTCACTTTGTAATTAATACAATTTTTGAAAGTAGGCTGGCATTGAAACAGACAGAGCACGTCACTCGGTTCGAATATCTTCACTACATGCTGGGAACCCAACATGGAGAGTTGGAAGTTCGGGGTATGGAAGATTCGGCGGTGGTGAGGATGACGTCCGTGAGGTAGTACACTGACTGTCACAGCTGGGGTAGTTCTGATCATGGAAAACCGCCATGGAAGAATAGAGCCCCCATTCAGCTTTGGAGATGTTCTGGCTGGTGGAACATGAAATGGTATGATATAGTAGAGATAATATACAGGGGAAATAATCACTCAAGTACCTATCAGACAGAACATATCATTTGAATCGATGTGCAAGTGGAGTAGTACATATTGTGAGGTCCAAATGGGAATAGGTATACGTCATGTTGGATAGTCAAGTTGGGTCACCGGTATTGAGGCAGATAAGGTCAAGGTGGTTGAAGAGGTCAGTCAAAAAGTCCCTCTGACAAGAAGCTGGAGAGCCCCATAGAGGGTGGTGGGCGTTGAAGTCGCCAATCAGCAAGAATGGTGTAGGAAGCTGAGCAGCAAGGTGCAGTAAGTCTGCCCTAAGAATGGCAGATGACGACAGGGTACAGATATTACAACGAGTGAATATGAATGTGGGGATGGTGACACGAATGGCAACCACCTGTAGGGAAGTTTGCAGTGGGATGGGAGGATAATCGACGTCTTCCCAAATGGGCAGCATAGCACCCCCAAGCCTGCTTCAGCTCGGGGGGCTTGTGTGCACCACACATGTACCCACAAGAGAGCTGTCTGTCCCCTGTGGGGATAAATAATAATAATAATAATAATAATAATAATAATAATAATAATAATATTTTATTGTTGTTAGGCTTACAAAAGCAATAGACAACGTCAAGTTACAAAGTAGGTACAAATTTATATACAAGAGTTTGGATTACTACTTTTACATAGGTTTTGTAATGAATCAATAGACAGGAGATACCATATAAATAAATAGGGTAATAAACCCAATCCATCAAAATGTACCAATACAGAAAAAAACAGAGTACAGGAAAACATATGGTTTACAGAGAGATATTTACTGCAGTTTTATGACTACCTGTTACAACTGTTACAGAGAAAAATCAAAAATTAATACTTATTACTAATGCTATTAATATAGGGAGCTAGATGATTAATTTGATACATCAGGAAATGCCAAAGTTTACAATATTATTTGTTTTTGACTGAATTCAAAGAATTCCTCGATTGAATAAAAAGGATGATCGACCAGCCACTCATACAGTTTTGGCTTGGTCTTTTCAATAGGACAATCTAATTTACAAAAAGAAAATTTGTTGAAACATTTGGAACCTATTATGTCGTAACTTTTTAAAGACTTAGTTAATCGTTGAAAAGGTACATCAATATGTTTTTTGTTTCTTGTATTGTACGAATGTATATTTTCTCTTAATTTCTGAATTTGTAAATTGTTCATGGTATGCAGAACCACAGTGTATATATAGAGATTAACGACAGTCATAACTTTAAGTTTCACAAACAATGGCTTACAGTTATCTAGTCTACCTGAGTCAGTGATAATTCTGACAACTTTTTTTTGCAGTAGAAGAATATCATGTACATGGCTACTATTTCCCCATAGTAGTAAACCATAAGAAATAATGCTCTGAAAAAAGGCAAAATATGCTGATCTAATATACTTATCTGATACAAAACCTTTTAACCTTCTCAGCAAATAAATAACTCTGGAAAGCCTAGCAGCTATATAATTAATGTGGTAATTCCAATTAAGTTTGCTATCTAAATATATTCCAAGAAATTTAACATTATTTGAATCGTTCACTGGTAACGTGTCTCTTAAGCTGAAAAACATGAACTGTGTTTTATTTTCATTTAATAAGAAACCATTTGCTGTAAACCATTTTGATGCTTCACTGATGGTATTTTCTGTTAGACTTTTCAACGATTCAATGTCAGGATCATTATTAATAAAGGTTGTATCGTCAGCATATAAGATTGAATGGGAACTTACGTTATATGGTAAATCGTTAATCATAATTACAAAAAGCAGTGGGCCTAGCACCGAGCCCTGAGGCACACCACACAGGACATCCGCTACATTAGATCTGTCTTCATTAATACAAACAATCTGTTTACGGTGCTCCAAGAAAGACCGAAGGATACTGAAGCCACTGTTTTGAAAACCTAAAATCTCTAATTTATACAGAAGTAACTTGTGGTTCACACAATCAAAAGCTTTACTCAGGTCACAAAAGGTGACCTGAGCAGACTCCTTATCTTCAAATACCTGGAGAACCTTTTTAACGAGCGAACCAATAGCATGAGTGGTCGATCTATTTTTCCTAAAACCAAATTGATCGTTGCAAATAATAGCATTATTGTCTAAAAATTACACATTTGGTTATACATAACAGTTTCTAACACTTTGGAGAAAACAGGAGTGAGGGATATGGGGCGGTAACTAGATGGACAATTTCTCTCTCCTTTCTTATATACAGGAACAACTCTACATAACTTCAGTAGCTTGGGGAAGATTCCCTGTGTCAAACACTTATTTATAACATACGTTAGAGGGCCAGCAATGCACTCAATAACATTTTTTAATATCATACAGGATATGCCATATATATCAATGCTGCTAGAAGACTTAAACTTATTTACAATATTTACAACCTCCAGCTGAGTCACTTCAGAGAACACGAAACTATGTTTGTCATACCTAGACCCCAAATTACAATTTGCCATCATTTGAGCAGCAGTTTCCACAGGTTTAATGATATTTTTTCTGAATGTCCCTAACTGACTGTGTACAAAAGTTGTTAAAATCATTTGCTGAGACAGCTACCTCTTTTTGTTTATTGTTTTTGGCAACTGAGTTTATTATTTTCCACGCTTTTTTACATTTATTTTTTGATGACTCAATACTGTTAATGTTGTGTTGCTTTTTTGCTTCAATAATAGCTGCACTATATTTTTTCTTAGCTTCTGTAAAGAAAATTTTGGATTTCTGGGTGTTAATCTTTTTATTTAGATCAGAAAACAACATGACTTTGTTTTTTAAACTGGCTAGTTTGGGAGTATACCATTCATTATTTCTTTTTTTCTTTTTAGATTCACTGTGGGTCACTTTACATTTTCTTTGCGGGATAGTCATTTCATACAATGTGGTGAATACAAAAAAGAATTTCTCAAAAACATAGTCAGCTGACAAATGTTCCATATTAGAAAACATATCAAACCAATTAAATGAACTAAGCTGAGATCTAAAATTAAACAACTTTATGTCATCTACAGGTCTTGTTACCACTAATTTGGACTTCAGAGATGAATTGTGAATTGCAAAACAATTTTCAAATGTGAGAAATACACCATAATGGTCGGAAAAGGGAAAGTTGACTACACCACATGAAAAAGTTGATCTGAAGGAGTTTGTTAGAAAGTTATCAAGACAGGCCAAGCCTCTAGTTGGTTTGGTATTTTGGTAGTGAAAATTGAATTGCCTAAGTAAATTTTTAAATTCACGTACACTGGGTTTATCCTCTGTGACATCAAAGTCGGCATTTAGGTCCCCCCCAATCAGTATCTCATAGTATTTCCATTTGTTACCACTGAAAAACTCAAATAGTTCCTCCAATTTTTCTAAAAACATAGAGGAGTCACCATCTGGAGATCTGTACACAGATAAAACTACTAACTTTAGGTCGTTGATACATATTCCTGATACCTCAAAAACAAATTCCTTACACAAAAAACTTACATCTAGCTTGCTACTACAATCAAACAAAGAATTTTTAACGTAGACTGCAGTACCACCATGTATACGCTTATCTCTACAGAAGTTAGTAATCATTTTAAAGTCATCTAATAGAATAAAACTAATTTCATTATATTTACACCAATGCTCATTAATGCAAATTACATCAAACTGGTGATCTAGGGCAAATTCATTTAAGATTAGGGATTTACTACTCAGCCCTTGTACATTGAGACAGCAAATTCTCAGGCTGTGATCAGGATGTGACCAAGCCTGAACTGGTCCAGGCTCAGTCACAGTTTCACGTTTCCCTGGTCCTTTAATCCTGCTATCAGTTCACTGTTTGGATGCAATGCTACTCTTTTACAAAATTCTAGGATTCTTCCACTTACATATTTCTTGCCAAGACTGTTCAGATGCAGTCCATGTTTTGTGTGGAATCTGCTTCCTAATCTACTTATATCTACAAATGATACATTTGTATGTTCCTTACAAATTTTAGACATAGCTTCATTAGCTTTTCTTACTTCTGCATTGACACAGGACCACTTGGGTAAGTCATGCCGATGAGGTACTGAAAAAACCAGAATATTAGTTTTTGTTAAATGATGCAATGTTTCACTAAGGGAGTCCTTAAGTTTTATGGTTTCATTTCTGGCCACATCATTTATGCCAGCCATGAACACTGTAACACTGTTAGGGCCAAGTTTATTGAATTCAGAGTTTCTTGCTACCACATCCTGAAAACAAGCATTAGGTTTAACTGTGCTTGTAACATCTAGGTCGTGAGTTTCTCTTGTCACCCGTGCAATGTATCTTCCATGGCTGTCTGCATACAAATGTATGGACACTTTATTGGTACTGCAGTGATTGGGCCTACATTGACTAATAGCTTGTGGGCAAACCATGTCAGAATCTTGAACATCATGTAATTCTGACAGTGGTTCGAAAGAGTTATTTGTTGTCAGAGTTTCCATTTGGTTTTTCAAGGAGTCAGATTTCCTAATGCCAACTTTTGAAACAGTTCTCCAGTCTGATGTCCTTCTCTCACTATTATTACATTCCAGTAGTTCACTTTCAGTACTGTCATTAATGTTTGCTACTGTCCTATGTCTGCAAGAATCACATCTCCATTCTTTTGCACTTTTCTTATCTTCTTTTAGTGAGGGATCAACCTTACCACATCGGAAGTGATAAATGGAATTACATTCTGTACATGTAGTGCCATTTCTCACTGTTTTATTGCACTTTTTACACGGTTTTTCAGTAAGACGTTGAGTAGTCGTGTTTTTTGTCGTTTGTAAAACTGTTTTCTGCTCATATTTGAGTATACATTCAGCCCATTTGAGTTTTAATTCACGTATTTCTTCGAATAGAAACGTAATAATTTCGCCTGACCAGTCGTTGTTGATACGTTTCTTAATGTGACAGTCTTTAATGCATTGTGAGCATATCCAAACTTTCTGCCTAGGATTCACGTTGGCACATTTAAGGTGGAATACATTTTTACATTCTATACATTTCATACCTTTATGTACAAGCTTTTCACAAAAGACCCTGCATGATGAAGTTCCCTTGGTGTTGTAGCACTCACCATTTTGAGAGGAAAAGATATCATTTCCACTGCCCATTTATGAGGGAGGAAAGCGAAAGGGTAGTGTGTGGAACTGAAAATCTGAGCAAAATGGTGGCCCAGAATATTAGAGGTGTCTACAGTGGCCATTACGACTTCATTCACCACAGTCAGACCTAAGGTGAGTTTCCAGAAAGTCATCTGAGGTTGCACCAAATCCCTTACAGAGCGAGTATAACTTTTTGAAGAGCTAGAAAATGCAATCCAACTAGGCCATTGCTGTGTAGTACAGATTGCAAAATCCAAGTGGGGTAGAGTATCTATGGAATCAGAAAGAACTATTGGTTCATCAGTATTGAGACAAATGAGATGAAGGTGGTTAAAGATATCCATCAAGAGGGAGCCCCTCTGACAGAGGTGTGGAGAGCCTCCTAGGGGTTTGTGGGCATTGAAGTCGCCTACCAGCAGAAATGGAGAGAGTAGCTGATCCACAAGATGCAGCAGGTCTACTCTGGTGAGAGTGGACGCCGAATGTGATTGCACATTGCACAGAGAAAAGTTAAAATCAGGGAGGGAGAGGCAAACAGCAACATCTCTGAGCATTGTACCTAGAGGAATAGTGTGACTGTGGATATCATCTGGTATGAACAACATGACGCCGAAATACCTGTTGTTGGTGGAGGGGGGAGGGGGTAGGTCAAAATGGTCAGAGTTAAAGTATGAGAAGTTAAAACAATAATGTGGGTTTAATTTTGCTTCCTTGAGGCGGGGGGAGCTGTTCGGGGGGTCGGGGGGGGTTGGGGGGGGGGGGGGGGGGAAACTGTTCGGGGGCAGAGAGGTGGAAAGAGACAGAGAGGAAGGAGTAGAGCAAAATATATGCCATTTCTGCTTCCAACAATAAACTTTTTCTGATCCTCAACTGTTAATAGTAACTTCATTGTATCGTTACTGTCTGACAATTGTTGCTGTACACTGTGAGAATTCATATACATCAAATTTTTCTATTTCTGTAAACTGATTTGTATATAGAGTAGTCACCTGTTTATTTTTACATATTTCATTGCTTTCATCCTTAATAAATGATTAAAAATAGAAGAAAAGTGAGAAACAACCACAGTTTGGTTATTAACCTTAATATAGATATGAGGGAGCAGCTAACGGTTTCTTCATATACTATGATATCGTGTCACCATATCAGGATCTGGATCTGTAATTTTAATGATCATGTAGTCATCATTCCCTTCTCCAACCACAATCCCACCAAGTTTCAAGCAGTATCATAAAAATCGTCATATATGCCTACAATAAAAATGTGTGTGACTCACCTGGGGAGAGCATGTCCTGCTTTAATTTGGCAAGAAGCTCTCCAGGCCGCCGAGTGCAGCCCTCTCGGATGGCCTTCACCAACACATCTTTCAATATGTTGTATTGCTGCCAGACGTAGTTTAACGTCTGACAGCAGCTTTCACATATATAGTTATCATGATCGATGATAATATTGGTTTGGGCCACCATTTCATCTATAACTTTGTAAAACTCTCTCTCTGTAGTTTTTGTTACTGCGTACAGTGATGAAGCAGTTGGTTGCACCAAACAACTGCACACATAACTGCAAGGAAAAGCAAATACATCTCTTATGTGCCTTATTTTTCAACAGTCAATTTTTATTGATTTTTTAGTGTAAGGATATTGAATCAGTCATTTTTACAAAGCACAGAGATTCAGTAAATATTTGAACAGTAACAAAACATGTACAACAAAGAGGTTATATGTTCTTGAACGTTGAAGTATACCTAAACTCAATAATATATCCCTTACTTAACAGAATGAAATTACTGAAAGAAAAAAAAAAAAGGTAAATTGTCTAAACAACTAAGATGAAGAATAGCTATCACATTACAACAGTCTCAAAACAAATTCAATAGACAATACAAATTTATATAAACAACCCTGGCTTATCTGCAGATGCTCATTAAGAAAGCTAAAAGACTTCTCCGGGGTATATGGCATAACTGAATACTGGGATACCACATGACAGCTGTGACCCTTGACATCATCAGCAAGCCATAAAACTCTTAACAGGATATTTTAAAACTTCTGTATTGTAGATAATAGATAATCTATAGTTATCCTCATAAATTACAGATAACAGAATGTACCATTGATCACAGGTCTCAGCCCAAAACTTTGCGCCTTTGAAGCTCACTTGCAAAAATAGACATCTCTCGGTTAACCTACAACTAATCAGAGAGAAGCTACAGACACTTTTCAAACACAAAATCATAATCTAACACTCTATGTTCTGCTTGTAAACAAACTGGCGTCTTCAACTCAGCCACCACATAATTACTCTCGCGCCTTCTAGAAACAAACATACTCCTCAAAACTACCAAACTGCAATGACATCACAGGTCAAAGCTGATGGGCACTGTAGCGTAGTGTGCAGGATGATAGGGTGAGGGCGATGAGGGGGGGGGTAAATATGTGGTAGAATTTGAAGCAGTGATGAACACCTTATATCATGAGTCTACAGGTTTTACTCCGGAAGAAATTTTAACCTTTCTGCTAACACTGAATTACCATTAGACCAAAAGAAGGCACTGATTATTGAGAAAATGAAAATCAAAGCAGAAAGTAAGGCAAAGAGACACAATCAGGACATTAGCCCAGTTCAATTCCAGACTGGTATGAAAGTCCTAGTTAAGACCGATGAGAGGTCTACTGAAATTAACAATGATATCTCAAAATTTAAATTTGTATATAATGGACCTTATGTAATACAAGGGGCACCACACCCTAACGCTTACTTTCTGGTACATCCGAAATCTTTATTAACCATTGGCAACCAGAACTGTAGTTGATTTAATACCTTATTATGAAAAACAGCAATATAAATGTTTTTGTAAAAGTATACTTTGTATATATCTTTATATTTTTGTGTAAATGTACAGTATATATGCACAAGATTCTAACACAAGTTTCTAGTTTCAGATTCTTAAATGTAATAAAATCTGTAACCTATCAAATGCAGATAATATAAGGACTGCCTAAAGACAGCCAGTAAGGACGACTGCCTATATGTAGCAGCCAAATTATTATACTTATGAAGGCTGAAGATAAAGTGGACTGGCATAAAGGGCAACCTGGGGCAGCAACCTTGCTTTCGCAAAAGAGCCATAAAAAAGTTAGCATCTATTAAAATGTCAGTGACGTGTGCAAAGTGCCAGCATTAGTGTTGCGTGTGGATTTTGTAACGTGTGTATAGTGGTGTAGCCACGGCTACACAAGCTAAGACTGCCTTTGAATGCGTCAGGCAGTGTTGGGTATCCCGACCTATTGAAAATGTTTATTTTAAGTTAAGAACTGCTTGAATAAAAATCAGCAGAGAATTTGGGCAAAGAAATTGAAGTTTGTAAATATTTTTTTTTTTTTTCCTCATTATGTCAATGTTAGTGTATATTTAAAAATTTTATGTATTATTTTTGCCTTGGTATAGTGTTATGTAATTTTTCTTGTTGGGTATTTTGTTTTTGTGCATTTGTGTGCGATTGTATAACATGTAAACTATTCCTTTTTGTCACAAATACTTAACCTAAAGGATAATGTGACAGGTAAATTTCATGCATTGTTCAGTTGAAAAAATTGTTTCTTTGTATCAAAATTGTGAAATTCTGTTACTTAGGTATTTCAAATCTTAACATTGAACATGTAGTAACTGTAATATGGATATATATAACGCCATTGCCCAATTTTGACCGTTATTTGGTAATAATATTTCAGTTTTATGTTACGTAAGATACTAAATTTCATTCATGTTACAATAGATTCCACTATTTTATGGTATGTGATGTCTGTACTTCATGTGCTTTGTATGTTTTATGAATATCGACATCATGTTTATTTTTGCGTAATATTTTTTTAAATTTTATTTGGCTTTGATATTGTCAATTTTATTTTGGAATCATTTTATGTATGTGTATATTATGTAAAAATGTAATATCTCACGACCAGTGTGATATGTAGAAGATGTAGTGATTTCAACGTGAACAGAATTCCACTGTAAATGAAAAGGTGGTATTGGCACGCAGCTATCGCAGAGCGATAAGTTAGTACGAGTTGAGAGCAGGAGTCAGTGAAGGTTGGCATTCGTAGCAGTCAGTCTGTGGTGAGAGCTCACAGTAGTAGTGAGCCTGAGTTTGGAGTGCACAGCATCAAGACATAGTGGCAGATTTGTGCTACTGTATTCTAGGCAAAATATTTGTTTCACTTGAGGCAGAAGACCAATCTACTTACAATGGCCTCAGGGAACCTGCAGATGCAATGGTAAAACTTATACTGTCTGCATATGGAGCTAAATGGAAGCTACAGGATACCGCTGTTATAGTGTTGGCTCACAAACTGCATGAAGATGAAATCTGAAATGTATATGCTGCTCCGCCACCTCGCCACTACTCCGCATTAATAACAGGTCATAAACTGATCGTTGAGAGAATTAACTTGTGTTTTGAGTATTTTTCTATAGAGGTTACATTTCTGTTAAATGTAGTGTGTACGTAACCCTAATTTATCCCGAGTCACATAACCTAATAGGGATCCACTCCTGTAAAGAATTATTAACTGTGTCATCCTATTTTTTTAAAAAAAGCAGCAATTAATTTTAATAATGTAATTTTTTTTAAAAATCTTCTTAGTACAATATACAGTGATGCAACTATAAATTTCATTGCTCTTGCACAATAGTATCGGTAGGAATAAGTTACTGTGTTGCCACATGACTAATTTTAATCAGTTCATACAATTGAAATGGTTCAGACATGAACTATGTGTGATATTAGTCAAAATTTATTACAGTGTTCCTATAAATTGTCATTACAGTTTGAGTGACCTCATTCTAGATTCCAGGCTAGCAGATTTAATTAATTAATCTATTCAGCAAAGTGTTACTTGAAAAAATAGTTAACTGTCGATATGGTAAAGGTAATTCGGTGGTTTCGGCATAGAGGCTGTCAACAGGACTTCTGTAAGAAGCTCCTATCGCCAGGTGTAGCCCCCGATGGTGAATCGAGTTTAGGCAGTGTAAAATGGATGGCCGTGCGGAATAATAAATGAAGCTTCCATAATCCAATTTTGAGCGGAAAATGGACTGGTAGAGATGAAGTAGGGTGGTTCGATCCGCTCCACATGACGTACCGCTAAGAACACAGAGGACGTTAAGGGAACAAATACACCGGCCAGGCAGATAGGACACATGCGGGGACCAGCAGAGTTTCCTGTCCAATATTAGCCATAGAAATTTTGTCATCTCCACGAATAGCAGAGTAACGGGGCCAAGATGGAGAGACGGTGGAGGGAACTCTTTGTATCTCCAGAAATTTATACAGACTGTTTTCTCACTGGAGAACTGGAAGCCATTGGCAACACCACGAGTACAGACGGTCGAGACAACGCTGGAGACATTGTTCCAGGAGACACGTTCTTTGGGCACTGCAGTAAATCATAAAGTCGTCCACAAAAAGGGAGCCAGATACGTTGGCCGGAAGACAATCCATAATTGGGTTAATTGCTATGGCGAAAAGTGCTATGCTCAACACAGCTCCTTGTGGCACCCCATTCTTGTAGCGGAGGGTGTCTGACATAAACGAGCCCACTCGTACACGGAACCTTCGATCTATTAAAAATGCTTGGATAAAAATGGGGAGGCGGCCATGAAAGCCCCATGTATGGAGCGTGCGGAGAATACCTGCCCTCCAACAGGTGTCATAAGCCTTCTCCAAATCAAAATACACAGCCACCGTCTGGCACTTACGCAAAAAGTTATTCATAATTTAGGTCGACAATGGAACGAGGTGTTCGATAGCAGAACGATGCCTACGAAATCCACATTGGACACTGGTAAGGAGATGGCGAGATTCTAGTAGCCACATCAGCCAAGCATGAACAATGCATTCCATCACTATGCCAACGCAAAATAGGGCGATAACACAAAGGAATTCCCGATTGAGAGACTGGAAGGAAAGTGGCCGTGCCTCTTCTGTCTGTTTTCGAGGGAGAAAGGTTGGGTGATAATGTGTGGAGCTCGAGACTTCTGCAAAAAATTGACCAAAAGCGTTGGATATATTGGCTGGGTCTACAAAGACTTCATTTGCAACAGTCAAGCCAGGAATTGGGGAGTGTACCTTTGTGCCAGATAGCCGGCACAGGCCCCCCCAGACAATAGGAGGAGGAGTAAGTCTGTTACATGAACTAGTAAAAGCAATCCAGCAGGCCCGTTTGCTTTCCTTGATGACTCGACGGCATTGCACTCGCAGATGTTTGTAATTAATACAGTTCGCCAACGTTGGGTGGCGGCAAAAGGTGCGTAGAGCACATCTCCCAGCTCTAACAGCATCGCGACATGCCCTACTCCACCAGGGGACTGGGACTCGACGTGGAGAAGACGAAGTGCGTGGAATTGAATATTCGGCAGCATTGAGAATGACTTCCGTAAGGTATTCGACCTGACTGTCACAGCTGGGGAAGTTCCCATCATGGAAAACTGCCAGTGAGGAGAATAGTCCCCAGTTAGCTTTCAAGATGTTCCAACTAGTGGAACCCGGAGGTAGGGTATGATGAAGGAGATGAATTATGCAGGGGAAATGGTTTCGAGAGATCCAAGTGAGAGTAGGTATGCGTCGTATCTGAAAGATAGGTTGGTGCACCTGTGTTTAGGCAGACAAGATTAAGATGGTTGAGAATGTCCGCTAAAAGGGAGCCTCTCTGGCAAGAGGCCGGAGAACCCCGTAGAGGGTGGTGGGCATTGAAATCGCCTATCAACAAAACGGGGGAAGGAAGTTGGGCAACAAGGTGCAGCACATCTGCCATAGTAAAGGCAGAAGACGATGGGGTATGGATGTTACAAAGGAAGAAGTAAAAAGTTGGAAGAATGATGCGGACGGCAACTACCTCTAGTTGAGTGTGCAGTGGAATAGGATGGTAGTATATGTCATCTCTAACGAAAAACGTAACCCCTCCATGGGCTGCAATACCCTTCACAGGGAGCAGGTCAAAACGCACGGAGGTATATAGTGAAAAAACTATGTTGTCACGTGGGCGTAACTTCGTTTCTTGAAGTCCAACCACAAATGGACGGTGCAGTCGGAGTAGAAGTTTCTCATCTCTATTGGAACGAATGCCGCAAATATTCCATTGAAGGAGATCCATAAGGTGAGAAGATAGAGAAGAAAAGCGACGGGAGATCATCTCACTGGCCACTGAGGGTTTGACTTCGAGGGAACGCTGCTACTGCAAGCTACAGGTAAAGGGTCATGTTCCATCGCTTCATCTGGAGTGTCCGCCACCTGCCTGGATTTATCGGCAGGGGCAGCTTCCTCCACCAGTAAAGGGCCTGATGATCGGCTAGCAGTAGTATGCCCCAGCGAGACCGGGTGGTGCCACTGCTAGATGGCGTGACAATTCAGTCGCGCTGTGGTGGGGAAGGAGAGGAACTCTTTTTTTCTGTGTGCCTTCTTAGAGGAATGACGACGATTTGTGTGCACAGAAGTAGGTTGTGCAGGTTCAGATTTTAAGAAATCGTCACGGACAGGCTCTTTCTTGGAAGTCCGGGCATCCAATTTAGACACCCGTGATTTGGGAGGAGCTGCTGATGACTGTGTTTTTCAGTGAGAGGAAGTGAGTGTAGAGGTTGATTGGGCAATCATTGGACTGGCTGATCTGACGACCGTGTCACTGAAAGTAAGGTCACACATTTGTGTGCCAACCTCCTTAGTAGGGCAAGGAGAGGCAAGGCCAGCGCTGGGCTTTCGAGCGGCTAGTATCTTCCGCGCAGCAGAGGTCGAAACTTTTTCGCATACTCTTATTTCTTTGATTACCCGCTCCTCCTTGTAAACAGGGCAGTCTCTGGATGAAGCAACATGGTCACCCATGCAGTTAATGCAGTGAGGGGATGGAGGCGGACAGTCCTCCTCATGAGTGTCCCTGCCGAGGGTGACGCATTTGGCTGCATGAGGGCAAGACTCACGAGCATGATTATACCTATGGCACTGGTAACATCGTGTAGGATTCGGAATATAGGGCGAACTGATATAATTTCGTAGCCTGCTTTTATTTTGGAAGGGAGATCCACCTTGTCAAAGGTCAAAAATACGGTTTGGGTTGGTATCAAACCTGTATCAGCCTTTTTCATAACCCTATGGACAGATATCACGCAGTGATCAGTCAAATAGTCTTTCATTTCTTCGTCCGAAAACCCGTCGAGGGATCGAGAATAGACCACCCCACGTGATGAGTTAATGGTACAGTGGGCTTCGACTTTTACCAGCAAGGTGTGCAAAAGCATGGCTCGGATCAGTTTTTGAGCCTGAAAGGCATTATCTGTTTCGAACAGCAAACTCCCATTACGTTGATGAGAGCATTTCTTCAACGGACCTGCAATGGCATCTACACCCTTCTGAATTATGATGGGATTGACCTTGGAGAAATCATGACCATCAGTACGGGTAACAATGAGAAACTTAGGAACGTGAGGTAGTATCTTCTTTGTTTGAGGGGCATCCAACTCTTGTTTTTGGGTCGTAGTCAAAAGGGAAGAGAGAGAGAGAGGTCATTGCAGAAGTCTGACAAATGGTAACCGGTCTCTGAAGTGTTGGCTTTGATTACTGAATGGATGCCTCAGCAGCATTATGAATCACTGTTGTGTATGTCACCCAACCAGTCCTGGACACTTTCACGCCACTCTAAAAAATAGAAATGCTTAAAGAGAGTCCAGTCAGGTGTCACTGCAGTATGGTAGCCATTTCAGTGGTGTGGTTCTAGTTTATCCCTTTCCTTTTGCTGAGAAGGCGAGGCACTTTTGGAGAGATTGGTAGCAGATGGGCTGCCTAGTTCCAGTGACCAAGCATCCATCTCCACTGTAATGTCCTCATAATCAGTTACAGCTGCCATCACTATGTCCGATTACGCCAGCCAGAGAGTTTCCACTGAAGGATGTGATCTTTTCTTTTACCTCTTCCTTTTGGAAGAAGCTGAGGGAATGGTGGACTTGTGGAGCACTCTGTTCTAGTGGAGCTCACCTGGTGGGGTGTGCACTCTTTTCTTTTGGGGGGGAGGGGGAGGGAGGGAGGGAACCTCTGCTGTGGGTGCCTTCTCAACAATGTATGTAGTTCATCTACTACATCTTCAAACGGAGTTGCCTGTTTTGGAATATATGTGCTGATAGGACCTTGACATGTACAGATGCATGTACAAGGGTGTGTGGTGGATACGGCAAGTTTTGTGTCGAAGCATTTTGCTTTGGGTGTAAGTTTCTGTACCAATGCTGCATAGGAAGTGGTAAATACTGGAGGTTTAACTGCCTTGTATTCTTTCTTACCTTCTATGTAGGGGATGCGTTTGGTGGCCTTTCTCTGCTGTATTTTTCGTTTCTCTAAAAAAAATTGGCATTCATGACTCTGGACTAGAAGGCTTCCAGAAGATGATACGGCTGGGGAGGGACAGTCAACTCCAGATTCATGGCCTGCCTGACCACACCTTCCATAGGTCAATTCACGTCCGCAACTCTGTTCTGTATGTCTGAAAAGCTTGCATATGTAACATCTCATAGGGTTCAGAATGTAGGGTCTAACTAAGGTGGAGGAATGTGTTCTAGCAGTGTTTGAAAGTAACAATGAGAGTGGCAGTTCTCTCAGTCACTCCACTGTTCTATCATTTCCATTATTCCACATCTACTCTACTTTGTAATGCCCATTCATGCTTTCTGAAGCGTCCTTTTCCATTATATTTGGGCAAGTGACCATAACTTTATTGGAGTTAAAAGAATAATGTAACGCAACAGTAATGTCATACTCAACAAGTTTTGTGGATATCAGAAGAAGTTCCATCTGCTTAGATCTATTAGTCTCAACTAGCAAGGAACCATTCAACAATCTCTTGGCAGATTTTTGAGTTCCAGCTAGTCCTAGGCCTTTATTGGTGTAGAAAGGTGACAGTTTTTCAAAAGTCCCCCTCTTCATCTCAAGGTCCAGTATGATTAATATCGCCTTGAGCCCAGTTATTCTAATCTGACCATCAGGATGACTGGCCTCCCACAAGCATTTTTGTGTGTCAGTTTGAGTACTCCCAGACTGAACACCCATGCCACCAGGATTAGAAATACTCAAAAGGTCCATCTTGGTCCCACGAGCAGCTAGTGATCAACAGGTCCACCCAGGAAGAGCCCTAGAGCCCAGTACATGAGATGCAACAGTATACCCAGAGGTTGCTCACTAGCAACTGTTCAACTCAAACAGCCATGCACTCCATCAGCTTGTAGCACACCTTGAGAATGAGATTTGTTTTGTAGAGTTTTGTGACATTTTCACTATCCATGCAAAGAAGACGAGATACCCATTTCCTGTGACACCCAATGTTCCACTGCCACACCACATGGTGGTCGCTGAAGAATGTGCAGAGCTTACAGTAATAGAGGACTCAATGCACTTTCTAGTACCCAGCTCGAGGATCCCGGCTCACCAAGACCTTATTCAGCAAGTTAATCGTGAGAACCCTTAGGGGGATCTTGCGTTCAAGTTGCTCTTCAGTTCTCTGGGAAGATCTTTTACGTGACCTGACTAGGGAATTTCCACTATAGTTACATCGAACTAGAAACCTTTTGTAAGTGTTGCATGCAGATACGTATTCCCTTCATCAGGTCTCTGTGAGGATTTCTTTAAGTGGACTTATGTTTTTTCCAAGTTCACAATGACATCTTCTCTAGATGTCCTGCTATTTTTCAGTCAAGCTTTTGTGTGCAGATTCTATGTTTGGTAGATGGGTGGGAGCCATAGTTTTTATATGTAGGAGTCTCTCGATGAGATTTAAATGCTAAGACTGGACAGCACAATCACTTCCATGCAATTATTCAATGCAAGTTTTGCCTCTTCTTTTTGGGATGCACCTACATCTCTTTCTACTCACGTCTAGTAGAAGTTTCATTTGTTGCAATCTCTGAGGTCTTTTTGCGTGGAATAAAATTGCTCCTTTATATGTCTTCACTATGTTTGCCTCTCAAATTTTGTGATTTGTCTTATGATCTCAAAAATATGTAGTGAGTCCCACAAAATTTGTTTTGTTGCCATTCCATCCCATGCTTCTTCACATGCATAATTCCACCAAGGATTTTTCATATTTTTTCTTACTTTTCTGACAATGGCATTGTGTCTGTATATAATAAAGATAACTGCTTAAATCATAAACAAACATATTACAGAAAAAAGTAAAGGAGTCCAAAATCACATTTCAGAGGAAATAGCATTGAATACATTGACTATCTCAAAGGATGACATATTCAAGCCCCTGCCCAATCATATTAAAGTGAGCACCTCCAACCATAAAGTTATGACAAATCGTAGTCATGTAACTAGAAATCTATCATTAATCCACTTGAAAAGGTTTAAATCCACTCGACTACAGGAAGTAAATTTTCAGGATGTATTTGTTATCAATAAATTAGGCAGTCTGGTAAGTCAGTATATTCAATAAATTGCATGTTAAACATTTTGTATCAATTCATTAACTGTACTGTACACAATTACCACCTCCAGTCACTGCAATAACAGTGACAGAGAAGTGTCACTTCAATCATTTTAACACTTAATAGTTAAATGGCATTAACCATTTAATCCACAATATAAATAAACTTCGGAACACACGTTAAACTGTAGGTCCCCCTATAACTGGCTGGTTAAGTCAGTTCGAAGGTCGGAGGAAGGCAACGGCATACCACCTCCAAACAGGACCATGCCTAGTAAAGCACTGTGGTGTTCAAACCAATCTTCGGATTGTTGACTGCTTTAGCTTAAATAAACATTTACATGGATATGTCTGTTGAGGTATCTTCATTTCTCTGATCCAAAGATAAAGTGCTAGTTAACATAGATTCTTAATATAAAATGCATATCACAAAACTGTTTTTGCTTCGAAATGCTGTTTTCAACTACAGCAAGCTGGAAACACTACATCATAGTGACTGGGGTTTGAATCAACCGTAATCCATCTCCCCCTTTCTATTCAGTTGCCCTTCTGTCCCTCATGCAC
>CM048745.1:9747787-9894292 GCA_026315105.1 Locusta migratoria
ATACACACGCAAACTCACCAAGGTAGACATTTGTAGAAAGCAAAGGAGTTAAACAGAGATAACAGTTGAGACAGAGGCTCTGTCCAGAGAACCGAGGCAAAGATGTTGAACGGTGGTCGGGAATTTGAATTTAGCAAAGGTTGAGACCACATGGGAAACAGGAAGGGAGAATATGCTGAAGGGCAAGTTCCCATCTACGGAGTTCTGAAAGATTGGTGTTAGTGGGAAGTATCCGGATAACCCTGTGACTAAACATGCCTTGGTGCACGGCCAGCACATCTTGGCACAGTGTTACACTGTCCGTGTAATCTGGATACTTCCCACTGACACTAGTGTTTCATTACTCCAGAGATGGAAACTTGCCCTACAACATATTCTCTCTTCCTGTTGCCCACCTGGTCTCAACCTCCGCTAAATTCAAATTCCCGCCCACCATCTTTAACATCTTTGCCTCAGTTCTGTGGACAGAGAGTCTGCCTCAAGTGGTATCTGTCCAACTTCTTTGCTTTCTACAAATGTCTGCCTAGATGTTTTTGCATGTGGATGTGTGAGTGTGTGTGTATTTGTTTACCTTCGTTTTTTCCCCTAAGGTAAGACCTTCCACTCCTGGGATTGGAATGACTCCATTTACACTTCCTCTTTTCCTGAAGAAGCGACCAACGATTCTAACTGCTTGAATGTTTGTGTGTGTTTTCATTTGTGTTTTTTCTTTGTGTCTATCGGTGAGCCTGTGCTTTGGGTAAATCAAACAATCTTTATTGTTATACATAATTTTTGATTTTTGTCCAAACTATTTAACTTGCTCCTAATTTTCTCGAATTTTCCCCAGAGAACTCTTCCATGGCCATAATGAACAAAACAAAAAATATATGAATATTATGCATATCCTTTGTTTGAATAGTTGATTATGGGTTTGAGCACACGCAAAAATTCCACAGACAGAGGCCCCTCAGGTTCTCAGATTTTCAGTTTTCTGGGCCACCGTCCCAAAATTTATCTACCATGATATCCCAACAATTATAAACATAAAAACTAAAGCCAGTCAAAACTGTTAAACCATTCTCAAGTTATGATCTTTTCTGCATGTGGCAAATAATTTTTATTCATCTAGAGGGGATAGGTTCCAAACCAAGATGATAGTTGCATCAATGACAAGTATATAGAAATAAGACTCGTGCTCACACAACCTAGCTTTCAGTCACGTCTTTCGTCAGTTACAAGTTTGTAGTTGCAAAGCCACAGCCAGAGATGGTGATTACGAATGTGAGAGTGGTGCCTGCATGATGCTATGAATGTATGTGATCTCTATTTCTGATAAAGACTGTGGCTGAAAATCATTTGTATGTTTCTCTCTGTGGATCAAAATAAATGTGTGTGTGTGTGTGTGTGTGTGTGTGTGTGTGTGTGTGTGTGTGTCATGGCCATCTTGAATCTTGCTGGCGGCCATTTTTCTCGCACACTGTATGCAACTGGTGCAGGAAAAGATGGTGTCAGTGGCAGATGTTACACCCTCCACCACAAAGTTTGCACTGACTAGAAGAATGCATACTGTAGCAGCAGCAACAGCAGAAAGAGAAGAAGAACTGCAGACGTTCTGAATACTCAGGGACTTAGAGATGCTCTAAGGTCTCCCAGTGGTTGTGAAATCCTCAAAGACACAATCTCCTGAGATGCACTGTGGCATCCAGAGGAAAACAATGTAATGGTAGTAGGAAATGTGCAGGAGGGACTGACAGTGGCGTGCGTTGTTCAGTGCTGAGAAATGTTCACTCATGTTTCTTGCTTGCTTGGGATGGGATGGAGCCTTCTGTAGAAAGAAAGCCGATTTTCTTTTCCAATGCCATGTTAATGTGTGGAAAACAGGCACTAAGAAACGACCTTGAAAAAAAAATACCAGTACCTTCTCAGTCTGCATAGGAAACTGTGTAATTAGGTTTTACAGCATTGTGTGATTTAAGGCAACACTTTTTGAAGGAGATGGCTCCTGCAGATCATGTTAATAAATGCTTTGTCTTGATGTCTTGAACACATTCAAGATGAAAACTGTCTCAGGGTTTCTGAATTTATGTTTAAATTGTTATCTTTTCTTTTTTGCTCTTTCCCCACTCCTTTTCTTTTTCTCCCCCCCCCCCCCCTCCACAGCTTCAAACAGTGAAAATAGAAGGGTAGGAACATTTACATGCAGCACAGCACTGCTGCACACATTGCACGGCCAGTGAAGCGGCTGCTGCAGCAGCGGCCTTTCTGAAGAGCTGCAGTTGTCAGCCATCACTTTCACACAGCCTGACTTTCCAAAACGCTTGTCAAATCTGTGGAACTTCTGCCAGTGGGGATATTTGAAAGATGCTGTGTTCAGTGGCCTGATTACAAACTCAATTGAAGTAAAGAATTGTGTAATGTATTCTAAATGTAACTTCTAAAACACTACAAAGTGTATTATAGAGGAAAAAATTACTAACAGGAAAAAAACCCATCATGTGCAGTCTCCCATCCTTCATAAAAGACACCAACCACTTCCTGGATCGCCTGAAATCCTTACCCAGCCTGTTACCTCCTGAACCCATCCGTGTAACCATTGATGCCACCTCCTTATACACAAATATCCCACATGCCCAGGGCCTCGCTGCGATGGAGTATTTCCTTTCACACCGACCACCCACTTCCCTACCTAAAACCTCTTTCCTTAATACCATAGGCAGCTTCATCCTAACCCACAACTTCTTCACCTTTGAGGGCCAGACATACCAACAACTAAAGGGAACAGTCATGGGAACCAGGATGGCCCCCTCATATGCAAACTTATTTATGAGACGCTTGGAGGAAGCCTTCCTGGAAACCCAAGCCTGTCAACCCAAAGTTTGGTACAGATTCACTGACGACATCTTCATGATCTGGACCAACAGTGAAGAAGAACTCCAGAATTTCCTCTCCAACCTCAACTCCTTTGGTCCCATCAAATTCACCTGGTCCTATTCCAAATCCCATGCCACTTTCCTTGATGTCGACCTCCATCTGTCCAACTTCACACATCCGTCCACATCAAACCAACCAACAAACAACAATACCTCCATTATGACAGCTGCCATCCATTCCACATCAAACGTTCCCTTCCCTACAGCTTAGGTCTTCATGGCAGAAGAGTCTGCTCCAGTCCCGAATCACTGAACCAGTACACCAATAACCTAATAACAGCTTTTACATCCCACAGCTATCCTCCTGACCTTTTTTTTTTTTTTTTTTTTTTTTTTTTTTTGTGGTTTTAGGGCGCACAACTTCTATGGTCATTAGCGCCCAGCCAAGAACATAGATTCGCTATGATCTAAAAAAATGTAGACTGTCAGAACATCAACAATAGGCTAAAAACGAAAGATAAAAGACAAGAGTTAAATATCCTTGGATAAGTTGGCCAAATTGATAAAACGCAAAACTCGAGCAGCTGCTCGTGTGTCATCAGCTAAGATTTCCTCCAGAGTAGACGGAAAGTGAAGGGCTACACGGAGATGATTAAAATTAACACAAGTCAGTAAAACATGTCGCACTGTCAGCAGTTCACCGCAGGAGCATAGCGGTGCAGGTTCGGCGGATAGCAAGTGACGGTGGCTGAAACGGCAATGACCGATCCGCAACCGAGCCAGGATGACCTCCTACCGCCGAGAGGGGCGTGAGGATGTCCTCCAAGCGGTCGGGATCGGTTTGACAGTTCGCAATTTATTGTTGTGCAGTGAAAGCCACACACTGTGCCATTGCGACACGATACTCCGGCGAAGAGCCCGTTGAACATCGTCCGATGGGACGCAAAAGGTAGCCACGCGAGGTAAAAGAGCTGCTGCCTTGGCTGCTGTGTCGGCGGCCTCATTCCCGGGCACACCCACATGGCCAGGGACCCACAGGAAAGAAACGTGACAGCTGTCATCCGCCAGCAACTGGAGGGAGCGTTGGATCCGATACACGAGAGGATGGTTCGAGAAAGGGTCCTTAAGACTCTGCAGGGCACTAAGGGAGTCAGAACATATGGCATAGAAAGGGTGGCGGTGGCGGCAGGTATACAAAACGGCCCGGTGGAGGGCGAAAAGCTCAGCCGTGAAGTTTGAGCACCGGTCAGGGAGCTTGTATTGGAAACGGTTGTCCCCGACGACGAAGGCAGATCCGACACCGGCAGTGCTCTTGGAACCATCAATGTAAATAAATACGGCATTATCGAACCGCGAACTGAGTTCGACAAGCCTCGAGCGGAATACCAAATCCGGAGTGCTCTCCTTGGGGAGCGAACTAAGTTCGAGGTGTGTGTGAACCTGGGCCTGATGCCACAGTGGCAATGGGCTTTCGCTCAACCGAAGGGTGGAAGGAAGGGTAAAATCGAGCCGTTGTAGCAGACGGCGAAACCGAACTCCCGGTGGAAGCAAGGCAATCGCAGACAACTGATATTGGCGATCGAGTGAGTCGTCAAAAAATAATAGGTAAGATGGATGGTTGGTCATCGACCGTAGGCGGCATGCGTACCGACACAAGAGTATGTCACGTCGATTGGTCAAGGGTAATACAGCAGCCTCGGCATACAGACTTTCAACAGGGCTGGTATAAAATGCACCGGTCGCCAGACGTAATCCACGATGGTGGATAGAGTTGAGACGGCGGAGAATCGATGGCCGTGCTGAAGAGTATACAAGGCTTCCATAGTCGAGCTTCGACTGAACAATGGCCTGGTAAAGGTGAAGCAGGACGGTACGATCCGCTCCCCATGACGTGCCACTGAGGACACGAAGAACGTTAAGGGATCGGGCACAACGGGCAGCCAGGTAGGACACGTGCGTGGACCAGCAAAGTTTCCGATCCAACATGAGTCCCAAGAATTTTGTAGTCTCCACGAAAGGGAGAGCAACCGGGCCGAGACGTAGAGAAGGTGGAAGAAATTCCTTGTATCTCCAGAAATTGATACACACAGTTTTCTCAGTGGAGAATCGGAAGCCGTTTGCGATGCTCCAGGAATACAGACGGTCAAGACAGCGTTGGAGAGAACGCTCCAAGAGACACGTCCGCTGGGCGCTACAATAAATTGCGAAATCGTCAACAAAAAGAGATCCGGAGACGTCGGCTGAAAGGCAATCTACGATCGGATTGATTGCAATGGCAAAGAGCGCCACACTCAAGACGGAGCCCTGTGGTACCCCATTCTCCTGGCAAAAGGTATCTGACAAAACAGAGCCCACCCGCACCCGGAACTTGCGATCCGCCAAAAACGCTTGAATGAAAAGAGGAAGGCGGCCCCGAAGGCCCCATGTGTGCAATGTGCGGAGAATGCCCGCTCTCCAACAGGTATCGTATGCCTTCTCCAAGTCGAAGAACACGGCTACTGTTTGATGCTTCTTCAGAAAGTTGTTCATAATGAAGGTCGACAACGTAACGAGGTGGTCAGCAGCAGAGCGGTGTCGACGAAAACCGCATTGGATATTAGTCAGGAGGTGGCGAGATTCAAGGAGCCAGACCAACCGAGCGTTAACCATGCGTTCCATCACCTTACAGACGCAGCTCGTCAGAGAAATAGGACGATAACTGGAAGGAAGGTGTTTGTCCTTCCCTGGTTTGGGGATGGGGACAACAATGGCTTCACGCCAACTTGTGGGAACATGACCTTCAGTCCATATGCGATTGTAGGTACTAAGAAGAAAGCACTTGCCCGCTGGAGAGAGGTTCTTCAGCATTTCAATGTGAATGGAATCGGGCCCGGGAGCAGAAGACCGGGACAGGGCGAGAGCACGATCTAGCTCCTGCATGGTGAAGGCGACGTTATAATTTTCACGATTAAAAGAGCGGAAAGAAGGCGGCCGTGCCTCCTCTACCTGTTTGCGAGGGAGAAAGGCAGGGTGGTAATGGGCAGAGCTCGAAACCTCCGCAAAGAAACGACCCAATGCGATTGAAACATCAGCTGGGTCCACGAGGACCGCGTTCTCCACGGTCAGGCCAGGAATCGGGGAGTGGACCTTCATGCCGGACAAACGGCGTAGGCCACCCCAGACAACCGTGGAGGGAGTAAACCGGTTAAAAGAACTAGTAAAATCTGTCCAGCAAGCTTTCTTGCTGTCGTTTATGATACGACGGCACTGCGCTCTCATACGTTTGTAATTGATGCAATTCTCCAAAGTTGGGTGGCGGCGGAAGGTGCGTAAAGCACGGCGCCGGGCTCGAAGCGCGTCGCGGCAGGCTGCAGTCCACCAAGGGACCTGGACACGACGTGGAATAGAGGATTTACGAGGTATGGAACGTTCAGCAGCAGTGAGGATAACCTCTGTGAGGTATTCGACCTGACTGTCACAGTTGGGAAAATTCTGATTGTGAAAAACAGCCATGGAAGAATAAAGCCCCCAGTCGGCTTTAGAAATGTTCCAACTGGTGGGACGTGGAGATGGGGAATGATGCAGGAAGTGGATGACACAAGGGAAATTGTCACTGGAGTATGTGTCAGAAAGTGCATACCACTCAAACCGACCGGCAAGCTGAGGAGTGCATATTGCGAGGTCTATATGGGAATAAGTGTGTGTTGTGTCAGAAAGGAAGGTCGGTGCACCGGTGTTGAGGCAGACAAGATCGAGGTGGTGGAGAATGTCCACCAAAAGGGAGCCTCTCGGACAAGGTGCCGGAGAGCCCCATAGGGGGTGGTGGCCATTAAAGTCGCCTACCAACACGAAAGGTGAAGGGAGCTGGTCAACAAGGTTTAGCACATCTGCCCTAGTAAGGGCAGATGACGATGGCGAATATATATTACAGAGGGAGAAGGTAAAGGTGGATAAGGTGATGCGGACGGCAACTGCCTGTAGGTGAGTGTGCAAGGAAATGGGATGGAAATAGACGTCGTCTCGAAGGAGCATCAGAACCCCTCCATGGGCTGGGACACCTTCCACGGGTGGCAGGTCGAACCGCACAGAGGTGTAGTGTGGAAAGTCTGCACGATCACGTGGACGCAACTTAGTTTCCTGGAGGCAGACTAGAAGCGGGCAGTGCAATCGAAGGAGTAGTTTTAACTCCTCCCGATTAGAACGAAAGCCGCGAATGTTCCATTGAAGGAGCGCCATGATAAAAATGAGAGAAGAAATAAGGATAAAAACCAAGTAGCGAGCGGGGTCACCTCGACGGCCGCTGAGGACCGGATTTCGAGGGAGCACTGCTATCGCTGTCTGGGGGCAAAGGGTCATGTTCCATTGGTTCGCCCGACGTGCCTGCCACCTCCCTGAGTTGATCAGGAGGGGCAGTTTCCACCGCCGGTAAAGGGCCGGGCGCCCGGCAAACGGAGCGTCCCGGTGAAACAGAAGACGGCCGAGGCCGGCAACTGTTGGACGGAGCGACAGATGGGTCACGCCTCGGCGGGGAAGGAGAGGAACTCTTTTTCTTGTCAGCTCTTCTGGAAGAGTGACGGCGGGAAGAGGCAGTTGACGGTTGGGAAGCCTGAGAACGCAGAAAATCCTCACGGACGGGTTCCTTTATCAAGGTCCGGGCATCTTGTTTAGGTGCCCGCGGTTTACTAGAGTTGGACGAAGACTGTACCCTAGAAGCAGCAGGAGGAAGCGGGGACGTGGAACGGGCAATCTTCGGGCTGGCAGATCGCACAACTGTGTCAGCGAAAGTCAAGTCACATATCTGGGTACTGGAATCCTTGGTAGGTCGAGTTGAGGTGAGTACCTTACTGTATGTACCCGCTGGGAGGACAGTGGGCTTTCGACTCGCCAACAACTTTCGAGCGGCAGATGTTGATACCTTCTCCGTAACCCGAATTTGCTGGATTACCTTCTCATCCTTGTATACAGGGCAGTCGCGAGAGGAAGCCGCATGGTCACCGTTGCAGTTTAGGCAGTGAGGGGACGGAGGTGGGCAATCCCCCTCATGGGCGTCCCTACCACAAGTGACACACTTTGCTGCATTTGGGCAATGTTCACGGGTATGGTTGTACCTGTGGCATTGAAAACAGCGCGTTGGGTTAGGCACATAAGGTCGGACGGAGATGACTTCATACCCTGCTTTGACCTTCAACGGGAGGTCAACTCTGTCGAACGTCAAAAACACAGTACGAGTCGGTGTCAATTGGTTATCGACCTTTTTCATCACCCTGTGGACGGCTGTCACACCCTGATCGGACATATACGATTGGATGTCTTCATCAGACAACCCATCAAGGGATCTCGTGAAGACTACCCCCCGTGACGAGTTGAGTGTGCGGTGCGCTTCGACCTTAACTGGAAAAGTGTGCAACAACGTAGTACGTATCAGTTTTTGGGCTTGGAAGGCACTTTCCACTTCCAGCAACAATGTGCCATTGCGCTGACGTGAACAGGTTTTAACAGGGCCAGCAATTGCATCTACACCTTTCTGTATAACGAAAGGATTGACAGAATTGAAATCCTTTCCGTCGGTGCGAGAGACAACCAGATATTTAGGAACATTAGGCAGAGTCTTTTTAGGCTGAGGCGAGTCTAACTTACGTTTGTGGGTCAACGTCATGAAAGAAGATAAGGAGGAAGTCATCGCGGAAGTGTCCCCCGTGATTACCGGCGTCTCCGATGGCGCGCTCCTTCCTAGTGGGGGCCCTCTCCGAGGGCTTACCCGCCTTAGGTGATTGTTCACACCTCAGGTCACACCTCCCGAGAACTGACGGAGGGACCAATCGGCACGTTCAGAAGGTACCAGCTCGGGTAATCACCCCTCCCTGGGCCTGGCCTTTACCAGGGGGTACGTACGTGCCTTACATGTCTACCCGGGGCGGGGAATTACGCGTTACCCCGTCACCTGCTACGCACGATAATGCGTGGGTCGGCCTTCAGACACGCACAGGGAGGAAAGAAGAAGAGGATAGGAAAGGAAGAGAAAGAAGGAAAGAAAAGAAGTGTCTCAAACGCCGAGGCGGAGACTAATGAGGAGAAGAAGGCTAGGAGAGTTCAAGGAGAGAAAGACAGAAAACGAAAGGTAAGAAAGGAAGGAACGAAGGAAGAAAAAGCACAACAAGAACCACCGTATCTCACGAAATATGCCCGGCTCCGGGCGAAGGCATAAACCGGGAGGGAAAGTGAAGCAGCCTGGGGCAGAAGAAAGGCTGCTCCGGCTCGGGGCCCCGTGCGCACCACACACGTACCCACAAAAGAACTGTGGGCCCCCTGGGGGGATCCTCCTGACCTGGTTCAGAAGCAAATTACCAGAGCCACCTCCTCATCCCCCCAAATTCAGAACCTTCAACAGAACCCCAGAAGTGCCCCTTTTGTCACCAGATACTTTCCGGGACTGGAGCGGACACTGAATGTGGCTCTCCAGCAGGGACACGACTTCCTTAAATCCTGCTCTGAAATGAGACCCATCCTTAATGACATCCTTCACACTCCACGAAGAGTGTCTTTCCGCTGCCATCCTAACCTTCGTAACCTCCTAGTCCATCCGTATGAAATCCCCAAACCACCCTCCCTACCCTCTGGCTCCTACCCATGCAACCACCCCCGTTGTAAAACCTGCCCTATGCACCCTTCTACCACCACTTACCCCAGTCCAGTAACCCGGAAGGTGTACACAATCAAGGGCAGAGCCACTTGCGATAGCACCCATGTGATTTACCAACTAACATGCCTGCCCTGTGAAGCGTTCTATGTGGGAATGACCAGCAACAAACTGTCCATTTGCATGAACGGTCACAGGCAGACAGTGTTTGTTGGTAATGAGGATCACCCTGTGACTTAACATGCCTTGGTGCATGGCCAGCACATCTTGGCGCAGCGTTACACCGTCTGGGTTATCTGTATACTTCCCACCGACACCAACCTCTCAGAACTCCGGAGATGGGAACTTGCCCTTCAGCTTATTCTCTCCTCCCGTTGCCCACCTGGTCTCAACCTCCGCTAAATTCATTTTCTCACCCACCATCTTTAGCATCTTTGCCTTGGTTCTGTGGACAGAGCCTCTGCCTCAAGTAGTACCTCTGTCCAACTTCTTTGCTTTTTACAAATGTCTGTTTAGGTGTGTCTGTGTTTGGATATGCATGAGTGTGTGTGTATTTGTCTACCTTCCTTTTTGTCCCCTAAGGTAAGTCCTTCCACTCCTGGGATTGGAATGACTCCTTTTCCACTTCCTTAAAACCCATATCCTTCCCTTTCTCCTCCCCTTTTTTCCTCTTCTTCCTGAAGAAGCTGCCAGTGGTGGCGAAAGCTAGTAAGTGTGTTTTGAGTGTGATTTTTATTTTTATTTGTGTCTATCGATGAGCCGGTCCCTTTGGGTAAGTCATCCGTTTTCTATTTGTTTTTTTCCATAGAGAACTTTGACATGTTATGGTACATGGCAAAGGGTTTCTTAAAATCGGCACATTGTTGGACTGATCACCATTAATATAGAGTGTTAATCGCAATTTCTTGAATGGAGGTGGAGGTGGAGGAGGAGGAGAAGGGGGAGGAGGAAATAGAGGTAATTGGTCAACACAGCCTAGCTGCTTCGTCAGGCAGAAGGGAAGGAGAGGGAAAAGGAAATAATGAGGGTTTTAAGGGACTGGGTAAGGAGTCATTCCAATCCTGGGACAGGAAAGACTTACCTCGGGGGAATAAAGGAGTGTAAACAAATACACACATACCCAACATTTACACTGGGAGACACAAGTATACCTAAGCAGACATACTGTAAAAGCAAAGTAGTTAGAGATACCACTTGAGGCAGAGGCTCTGTCCAGAGAACCGAGGCAAAGATGTTAAGAACGTGGGTGGGAATTCGAATTTAGCAGAGATTGAGACCAGGTAGGCAACAGGAAGAGAGAATATGCTGAAGGGCTAGTTCCCACCTCCGGAATTCTGAAGGATTGGTGTCGGTGTAAGTATCCAGATCACCCGGATGGGGTAACACTGTGCCAAGATGTGCTGGCCGTGCCCCAAGGTGTGTTTAGCCACAGGGAGATCCTCATTACCAACAAACACTGTCTGCTTGTGACCATTCATGCGAATGGACGGTTTGTTGCTGGTCTTTGCCACATAGAATGCCTCACAGTGCAGGCATGTTAGTCGGTAAATCACGTGGGTGCTATCGCAAGTTGCTCTGCCCTTGATCGTGTACACCCTCCAGGATATGGGACTGGAGTAAGTGGTGAACATATTGTACCTCAATTGAAATTGTGGTAGCAAACGTGTGTTAGGAGACTAACACGTTATTGCCCCAATCTCACAACAGTTTAAACCAATTTAATAGTTGCTTTTTGTGCAGTTTTTTTGCCTTAGGTCAATTAAAATATAATATCTCTATCTGATGCACATTAAACCTCGCACGGTTTGGTTGAGTAATTCTGATCATCTGTAGCTAAATCCATTTACACAATGTTTTCCATCTTCTACAGAGAGTGTCTGCAATTTCATGTTATTATGAGCTGTAGCCCTTCACAGTGTACTAAGAACACAGTTAATGAAACTGATGTTATGTGAGTGCACTCTATAGTTTTCAGTATACATAAATTCAATAAAAAGGGTGAGGTGGATTGGCCGAGCAAATTGAGGTGCTATGCTGTGATGCACGAGGCCGTTCCCTAGCAGGGTTTTGAATCCCCCCCCCCCCCCCCAGGCATGATGTTTGTGCTCTCTTTAGCATATGTTAGTTCATAAGTAGTTTGTATGTTTAAGGACAGATGACCCTGCAGTTGAGTCCGATAAGCTTTAAAAACATTTGAACATTTTCAGTGCGAGCATGTTGTCCAAAAGTAGGATTGCTGCAGCTCTCGACATTAGTCAGTCCATCATGTGACACACACACACACACACACACACACACACACCAGTACCAAATCGAGAATTCCTCCATAGTTCAGAAAATATTCTTATCTACGGATCCCTTCCGTCAGTCAAATTATCCCATTAAGTTCCATAAGAATTTGTTCAGTATATAATAATGGAAACTCCAGGTTGGAATTAATAACATTAATATCCGCAAAGACGTGGCGACGAGCTGCGACAGGCACATACAAAAGACACACACATACAACACATTCAGCTATCGGCCATGGCCTTCTTCAGAAAATAGAATACTCATGCTATCACACAGGCACACAACACAGTCATACCACCATCACCTCCGACTGCCACACTTTGAATCATGCTCTGCAGCGAATCGCGGAGGGGGGGGGGAAGGGGAGGGGAGGGGGGGAAGGGGAGGGGAGGGGAGGGAAGGGGAGAGGGGATAGGAAGGATACTTATAACAGATGTGAGACTAACCACAAAATGTTTCAAAGTTGAACCAGTAATGAATCTGTGCAGTTTGCTAAATTATCATTTAAGTCATCCAACAAATTATTGTTGAAGAGCTGGCGAGGAAAGTGTTTCATCAGAAATCATTATGTGACCAGAGAGCTATACATGCACTGGTAATTGAAATAACAGAGCCAAATATTCAGGCAAAAGTCATGGTGGATGGTCACAAGCAGACATGGAGTTCTGTATGTAACACAGGATATTAACAAGAATCAACCAAACAGAAGACCAACATGAACAATAAAAGTGATAAAAGTTGAGATCCCATGTAAAATCAATGATTTATTCTCTTCAAATTAAACAGACTCTGCACTCCTCAGGGTGTTTCACAGATTACTACATATGTCCAATAATGTTACCCCTACATGCTACAATGTTTATGTGAACAAGTATTTCATATTGCCGCAAGAGACCACAAACACCGACTGCTGGCATGGCGCAGGGGATAGCACCACAGACTGCGGTGCTGAACGTCGCCAGTTCAATCCCGCCCACCAGAAAAAATTATTTATTTGTAATTAACAATTCCCAAATGCTCTACATCTTTCTTATGTTCACTTGTAAATTCTACTTGTTTCTTATGTTAACTGTTCTTCTAATTTCTGGTAAATTCTCTCTGTGTATAAACAGCAGAGCACTCTGCCTGAGAGGCGGTAGTGCTGCGTGTATGTTGAGTTCATAATAAACGTACTTTGATTATAAGTGCTGTGTTCAGTTGCCTTCGAAGTCAAGCCTGTTCCCATTTCAATGCGACATTGTTTGGTGGAGGCGCCGGGTAACCTATACAACAGCTGCATCACCAGGGCTCCGATTAGGCAATGTAGAAGCCGTCGCTTACACGGACTAGAACTGGAATACAAGGGTATACCGAGTACATCCTTCCAAAAATCCTTATAATCAGAAGAACCATGGACATAAAATCAACGGTAGGCCAGCTGCACATCGGACACCCGTCCGTGTTCTCTGGAGAGGCTGGACCGGATCCCAATAAATGGCTAAAAGGATTCAACCGAGTCACCCAGTACAACAGGTGGGATCATACAATGTGCTTGGCCAATGTTTATTTCTACCTGGATGGAACAGTCCAGCAATAGTTCGAGAACAACGAAGACAAACTGAATGATTGGGAAATGTTCCAGGTGGAACTTAAGAAAACATTTGGAGACCGACAGCAACAAATACGTTCAGCGGAAGAACAACATAAGAACCAGGCCCAATGACATGGTGAGCCGACACAGTCTTACATACAGAATGTTTTGGCCCTTTCAATCCGAACATGACTGAGGCAGACAAAATCAAGCACCTAATGAAGGGTATAGCAGAAGACATGTACCAAGCCCTTCTAATAAAAGATGTCGCTACGACAGAAGAGTTCTTCAAGTGGTACCAACGTATTGAAAAGATACAACAAAGGAGATTTGGATGCAAGAAGTATGGCCGACTCCCCAATGTAGTCCCTATGGCCATTGTGGAAGACCAGCATGATTTCGCTTCTCTCATACGGCAAATTGTAAGAGAATTACAACAGTGCTTGGCAGCCAAGACTATTAGACCGAGCGAGCATCAGATTATGGCCATGTACGTCATGAGGGAGCCGACGTCGCTGAGGAAGAGGTATTTCAGACATTAGCTCCTGTCCGCCCCGCCAGTAGCACCCGACATGAAGAATGGCGTCGCCCTGCTATGACATACACTGCAGCCGCCAAACGGCAGCCTATGAACTGGCCGATGCGGCCACGACTGACTCCCCCAGCAACAATTACGCCCTGCAGAAGAACAGACATCTGGAGGACAGAAGACAACACACCACTGTGAGCACCCTGGACATGTCGTACACTAATGCAGAGAGAGAAGGTGAGTATTCAACAATTATTTTGCCGCAAGACATCAGCCATCACAGCAGTTCTATCCCAGGCAATCACCTGCTGATGAGTTCAGTCGACCTATGGGAAGAAGCACATCGCCGTACCCTAGACGAGGTCGCTCCCCGACGCGCTGCAGCCGTTCACCGTCGCTGTACAGAGGTACCAGCCGCAACCCTAGTCGCCGCGCCCAGGAAACCTAAGCAAGGCGACCATCTACGGAGGTGAGGCCGACACAGATGAAAATCCTCCATAGACGACAGTCGCTAAAATGTCGGGAAATCTCATTAACGTTATAATCGATGGCCAACCTGTCCGGGCACTTGTTGATTAAGGAGTGTCTTTTTCTGTATTGTCAGATGATTACCACCACACACTAAAGAAGACAATGTTCTCTGATACAGGGACAACTGTGCTGAAGGTTGCAAATGGAAAGTACATCCATCCAGCAGGAGCTTGTGTCGCAAGAATAACCATCAACAGCAGGACCCAGCCGTTTGAATCTGTTGTGTTAACAGAATGTAGTCACAATGTCATCCTTGGATGGGACTTCCTTCAGGCATCCCAAGCTATCATTGACTGTGGAAGATCTGAGCCGCGAATTGAAGAAGTTGTTAAGCCGGATACATGTAATACAGAATTTTTTGGGAAGTTGTTCGTCGTTGACAATGTGACGATACCGCTGTTGACAATGAGAAGAGTTGCAGTCAGAAACACAGATGACTGGTTAAACTGTGAAGTTCTTGTTGATAGTAAAAGGTTTATCAGGCTCACAAAAGAAATTTACATACCAGCGACTATCATAAGTATTACCTGTGGTCAAGGAGAGATTTGGATCAGATATCATCACGAGCAGTCACAACTAATCCCCAGGGGAATGTGTATTGGGACAGCTGAACCAATCCAGGACGGTGAGCTCAACATCATCAATGAAGACCCATGCCCTGCTGTTAGTACAGACAACACGCTGGAGGAAACAAATGTGGAACTGCCAATAGGGCCTGGACTGACCAAGGAACAACGTAAGTGGTTGTTAGGTATACTACGCCAATTTTCGGGTGCATTCACACCTCAGCAGGGGAAAAGTCAGACGAAACGGCCCACGATAAAGAACCGTATCAATACTGGGGATCATCCGCCAATTAGCCAGCGATCGTATAGAGTATCGCCAGCTGAAAGACGGGTAATTCGAGAGGAAGTTGAGAAGATGTTGTGAGATGACATTATTCAACCTTTGGAAAGTCCCTGGTCGTCTTCGGTGGTCCTCATAAACACGAAGGATGGCACGTGGCGATTCTGTGTCGACTATCGGCGGCTGAAAAGAATCACAAAGAAAGACTTCCACCCATTGCCGCACATTGATGACACTTAGACTGCTTGAAAAGAGCTACATACTTCTGAACTATCGACATGCAGACAGGTTACTGGCAAATTGAGGTTGACGAAGCTGACAGGAAGAATACGGCTTTTATTACACCTCACCTGAATTATGTAATGCTCCAGCCACATTCGAACGCATGATGGACAACTTGCTTTGACACCTTAAGTGGACGACGTGTCTCTGCTATTTAGATGACATTGTCGTTTTCTCGAAAACATTTGAAGAACATCTGAGTCACCTGTCAACTGTGTTGAAGTGTGTTTAGACTGCAGGTCTCTGCCTCAATCCAAAGAAGTGCCTCTTCATCACCAAAGAGATAAAAATCCTGGGGCACCTAGTCAACGGAGATGTTCTCTCACCGAAAGTGGCTAACTAGCAGGAGAAGCAGCACAGTCGATTTGCACTTTACACAGGGAAAGTGTCACTTGTAATGGCTCCCCAGTCAGTTCTGCTGGAAATAACACAGAGTGTGAGCTGTGAGCATCCTGAAGTAGAGTCAATGCAGGGCCAGTGTCACCAAAATGTATCACTTGTGGCACCTCCCATGATGACGGCAGCCTCGAATGCCTGCACACACAGCCTTTTTAATCACATGTGTCCATATTACCACATTTTTCTTCGGAGAGAGAGAGAGAGAGAGAGAGAGAGAGAGAGACTTAACTATGCAAATGCCCATCTTTTCTTCTTCTTCTTCTTCTTCTTCTTTTTCTTCTGTAGCATCTGCTGGATGTCTGCTCACACAGTGTGTTACGACAATTGTGAAGGGCTGGGCACGTTTAGGACACGGCAGACTTGACAAAGAGCACATATCTGCCTTAGTGTGTGTAAGTGTATATACGTGGTGTGGGTGTGTGTGTGTTTACCTATTCTTTTGTCCCCCCAAGGTAAGTCATTCCTCTCTCGGGATTGGAATGACTCCTTACCCACTCCCTTAAAACCCTCATCCTTTCCTTTTCCCTCGCCTTCCCTGCTCTTTCTGAAGAAGCAACCTTACATTGTGAAAGCTCAGTTTTCTCTCTCTCTCTCTCTCTCTCTCTCTCTCTCTCTCTCTCTCTCTCTCTCTGTGTGTGTGCGTGCGTGTGTGTGTGTGTTTTTATTTGTGTATCAACGAATCCATGACTTTTCGCCTGGTAAGTCCAACTTTCTTTACTTTTTATAAATATTTTTCCAAACAGGATTGTTCCCCTATAAATATATATATTTTATTTGTGTTTGGCAGCAGCTCAATGTTCGACTTTAAGGTGAATTGTTCCCTATACATATTAATAATAATAATAATATGAACCTGAAGTAAGGTATTTGTTTTTTGAGAGATTTCATATTATGTTGAACACTGTAACAGGAGTGTTATTGGTGATTAACGATTAGAAAATGAATTGCTGGAGTTCCTCCTTTATTTGAAAATAGGCACAAGGACACTAAATGCAGTGATGAGATAAACCCTGAGTGTAAAAGATAAGTGCAGCTTTGTGTTACCTGAAACTTTATTCATTGTTCAGAATTTATGCTTTGAGAAAAGACATTGTAACATCAAAACATAGAACCTTGCTTGGAATCTACTATTATTTACTACTCGATAGATTATTTCCAGTATACATGTTGTTATTCCCTAGCCATAGTTGTGATTAAAATACATTTTAATTTATGAGCTAGGTAATCCTTTATTGGGGGTAGCAAGTGGCCACAAACATACAGTCATTCTGGTTTCTCAGTCTACACGTATGCTGACATTTATTCAGACCACTGTAGAGCATTACAGGTGTTTCCGAAGGCCACATGTTACATTGTGCTCTCTCTGGGGACTGCCCCATGCAAATCCAAGCCACACCTGTCTGCACCTGACTGCAGGTACACTGGCCATCAGGAGGATAATGTGTAGGCCTGCGTCTGGTTTAATGTAATTCTCCTTTGGATCGACTGCTTACTTCAGATCATTTATCATTCTCACAAAGTTTAACTACAAATTTAGTAATGGCTCCAGCTCATAAGCATTTTGTTGAATGAAGATAAACTAATCTGTTTTTGGACTACAATTTACTTTTAATCTTACTTGCTAAAACCATATTACTGTAATTAATTAGTACTTTGACAAAATAATTAAATGTGTACTCACTTTCTGAGCTGCTTCTGATGGTCGTGGTTTTTGTGTCCCAGCCTCGTCGTAGGTGTCGGCGGCCGAGTGGAATGAGACCGACACAGGAATAAGGATAGCCCGCTGGTGCAGGTACAGAAGGGAGCAGCCAGAAACTATAAACACTAGAGTAAATTAGAAAGAGACATATATTGCACAGAATGTAACAATACTTAACTTTTACATAGTACTGCAGAATGTTGATACATAGTTGTTAGAGGCCTGCCTAGTGCCTGTACGATAGCAAAGTCTTCACTGGTGCCTATCTGATTACGAAGGTCCTAACTCTTTGCTAACTCAGTCCCAAGTGAACGATGTCGTTCACTGGTGGCCATGAGCGGAGTTGCTGCAGAGGGCGCTCGTGGCTGTCGTTGTAAGAACGCCGCGCCGTGCGTGCATGGCGGCGCGCGGCGAAAGTAGCTGGTGCGCACTTTGGACTTGTGCGACACCACAGTCTCATCCACATTAGCGAGGTATATGAGCAACAAACTTTTTTTTTTTTTTTTTTTTTGGTGGTTTTAGGTCGCACAACTTCTACGGTCATTAGCGCCCAGACAAGAACATTGATTCGCTACATCTCAAAAACATTTGTGACTGTCAGAAGATCAAGAAGAGGCTAAAAACGAAAGGGTTAAATATCCTTTCATAAGTTGGCAAAGTTGATAAAACGCAAAACTCGAGCAGCTGCTTGTGTGTCATCAGCTAAAATTTCCTCCAGAGTAGACGGAAAGTGAAGGGCTACACGGAGATGATTAAAATTAACACAAGTCAGTAAAACATGTCGCACCATCAGCAAGTCACCGCAGGAGCACAGAGGTGCAGGATTGGTGGTTAGCAAATAACGGTGGCTGAAATGGCAGTGATCGATCCGCAACCGGGCCAGGATGACCACCTCTCGCCAAGAGAGGCGTGAGGTGGTCCCCTAAGCGGTCGGGATCGGTTTTACAGTTCTCAATTTATTGTCCGTAAGTTAGAACCATGCGCTGTGCCAGGACGACTCAATACTCGAGCGAAGAGCCTACTGAAAATCGTCCGATGGGATACAAAAGGTAGCCATGCGAGGTAAAAGAGCTGCTGCCTTGGCTGCTATGTCGGCGGTCTCATTCCCGGGCACACCCACGTGGCCAGGGACCCACAGGAAACGTGACAGCTGTCATCTGCTAGCAACTGGAGGGAGTGTTGGATCCGATACACGAGAGGATTGTTCGAGAAAGGGTCCTTAAGACTCTGCAGGGCACTAAGGCAGTCGGAACATATGGCACAGAAAGGTTGGCGGTGGCAGCAGGTATACAAGACGGCCTGGTGGAGGGCAAAAAGCTCAGCTGTGAAATCGAACACCGGTCAGGGAGCTTGTATTGGATACGGTTGTCCCCGGCAACGAAGGCAGATCTGACACCCGCAGTGCTCTTGGAACAATCAGTGTAAATAAATATGGCATTATCGAACCACGAATGGAGTTTGACAAGCCTCAAGCGGTATACCAAATCTGGAGTGCTCTCTTTGGGAAGCGAACTAAGTTCAAGGTGAATGTGAACCTGGGCCTGATTCCACGGTGGCAATGGGCTGTCGCTCAACCGAAAGGTGGAAGGAAGGGTAAAATCAAGCCACTGTACAGTCGGCGAAACCGAACTCCAGATGGAAGCAAGGCTATCGCAGACAACTGATATTGGCGATCAAGTGAGTCGACAAAAAATAATTGGTAAGATGGATGGTTGGGCATCGACCACAGGCGGCATGCGTACCAACCGAAGGGTAATACAGCAGCCACGGCATACAGACTTTCAACAGGGTTGGTATAAAATGCACCAGTCGCCAGATGTAATCCCCGATGGTGAATAGAGTCGAGACGGCAGAGAATCGTCGGCCGTGCAGAAGAGTATACAAGGCTTCCGTAGTCGAGCTTCAACTGAACAATTGCCTGGTAAAGGTGAAGCAGGACGGTACGATCCGCTCCCCATGACGTGTCACTGAGGACACGAAGAACATTAAGGGCTGGGCACAACGGACAGCCAGGTAGGACACATGTGTGGACCAGCAAAGTTTCCGATCCAACATGAGTCCCAAGAAATTCGTAGTCTCCACGAAAGGGAGAGCAACAGGGCCGAGATGTAGAGAAGGTGGAAGAAATTCCTTGTATCTCCAAAAGTTGATACACACCGTTTTCTCAGTGGAGAATCCGAAACCGTTTGTGATGCTCCAGGAATATAGACGCTCAAGACAGCGTTGAAGACAACGCTCCAAGAGACATGTCCGCTGGGCGCTGCAATAAATTGCGCAATTGGGATCCGGAAACGTCGGCGGAAAGGCAATCTACGATCAGATTGATTGCAATGGCAAAGAGAGCCACACTCAAGACGGAGCCCTGTGGTACCCCATTTTCCTGGCAAAAGGTATCGAACAAAACAGAGCTCACCCGTACCCGGAACTTGCAATCCACCAAAAATGCTTGAATGAAAAGAGGAAGGCGGCCCCGAAGGCAATGTGTGCAATGTGCAGAGAATGCCCGCTCTCCAACAGGTATCGTATGCCTTCTCCAAGTCTACGAACACTGCTACTGTTTCACGCTTCTTTAGAAAGTTATTCATAATGAAGTTCGACAACGTAACGAGGTGATCAGCAGCATAGCGGTGTCGACGAAAACCGCATTGGACATTTGTTAGGAGGTGGCGAGATTCGAGGAGCCAGACCAACTGAGCATTAACCATGCGTTCCATCACCTTACAGAAGCAGCTCGTCAGAGAAATGGGGCAATAACTGGAAGGAAGATGTTTGTCCTTCCCTGCTTTGGGGATGGGGACAACGATGGCTTCACGCTAACTTGTGGGAACATGACCTTCAGTCCATATGTGATTGTAGGTACTAAGAAGGAAACACTAGCCTGCAGGAGAGAGGTTCTTCAGCATCTCAATGTGGATTGAATCGGGCCCAGGAGTAGAAGATCAGGACAGGGCGAGAGCACGGTCTAGCTCCTGCATGGTGAAGGCGACATAATTTTCACGATTAAAAGAGTGGAAAGAAGACGGCCGTGCCTCCTCTACCTGTTTGCGAGGGAGAAAGGCAGGGTGGTAATGGGCAGATCTCGAAACCTCCGCAAAGAAATGGCCCAATGCGTTGGAAACATCAGCGGGGTGCACGAGGACTGCGTTCTCCACGGTCAGGCCAGGAATCGGGGAGTGGACCTTGATGCCGGATAAATGGTGTAGGCCACCCCAAACAACCGTGGATGGAGTAAAACGGTTAAAAGAATGAGTGAAAGCAGTCCAGCAAGCTCACTTGCTGTCGTTTATGATACGACGACATTGTGCTCTCATTTGTTTATAATTTATGCAATTCTCCAAAGTTCAGTGGACACGACGTGGAGAAGAGGATGTACGAGGTATGGAATGTTCAGCAGCGGTGAGAATAACCTCTGTGAGGTAGTTGACCTGACTGTCACAGTTGGGAAAATTCTGATCGTGAAAAACAGGCACGGAAGAATAAAGCCGCCAGTCAACTTTAGAAATATTCCAACTGGTAGGACGAAGAGATGAGGAATGACGCAGGAAGTGGATGATACAAGGGAAATGTTCACTCGAGTACTTGTCAGAAAGTGCATACCACTCAAACCAACCGGTAAGCTGAGGAGTGCATATTGCGAGGTCTATATGGGAGTAAGTGTGTGTTGTGTCAGAAAGGAAGGTCGGAGCACTGGTGTTGAGGCAGACAAGGTTGAGGTATTGGAGAATGTCCACCAAAAGGGAGCCTCTCGGACAAGGTGCCGGAGAGCCCCATAGGGGGTGGTGGGCATTAAAGTCACCCCACCAACACGAAAGGTGAAGGGAGCTGGTCAACAAGGTGTAGCACATCTGCCCTAGTAAGGGCAGATTACGATGGCGAATAGATATTACAGAGGTAAATGGTAAATGTGGATAGAGTGATGCGGATGGCAACTGCCTGTAGTTGAGTATGCAATGAAATGGGATGGTAATAGACGTCATCTCGAAGGAGCATCAGAAACCCTCCATGGGCTGGGATACCTTCCACGGGTGGCAGGTCGAACCGCACAGAGGTGTAGTGTGGAAAGTCTGCACGATCACTTGGACGTAGCTTAGTTTATTGGAGGCAGACGACAAGCGGACAGTGCAAGCGAAGGAGTAGTTACAATTACTTCCGAATGGAACGAATGCCATGAATATTCCATTGAAGGAGCGCCATGATAAAAAAAGAGAAGAAAAAAAGATAAAAAGGAACAAGCAGGTGGGGTCACCTCGATGGCTGCTGAGGACCGGACTTCGAGGGAGCACTGCTATCGCCATCTAGTGGCAAAGGGTCATGTTCCATTGGTTCGATCGACGCGGCTGCCACCTCCCGGAGTTGATCAGGAGGGGCAGCTTCCACCGGCGGTAAACGGCTGGGTGCCCGGCAGACGGAGCGTCCCGGTGAAACAGAAGACGTCCGACGCCGGCAACTGTTGGATGGCGTGACCGAAGATTCACACCGCGGCGGGGAAGGGGGGGGGGCTGTTCTTTTTGGAAGCCTTCTTCGAAGCATGACGGGTTGAAGAAGCGGTTGACGATTGAGAAGTCAGAGTCCTGAGAAAATTCTCACGAACGGGTTCTTTCTTTGAACTCCGGGCAGCAGATTTGGGTGCCCGGGATGTGTGTGAACTGGTCGACGAATTCACTGTAGAACGGGCAGAAGGGATCGGAGAGGTGGAACGAGCAATTTTCAGGCCAGCTGACCTGATGACAGTGTCACAGAATGTTAAATCGCAAGTCTGAATGCCTACCTCCTTAGTTGGTCGATGGGAGGCGAGGACCTGGCTGAAGTACCTGATGGGAGTATAGCGGGCTTCCTACTCGCTAATAACTTCTGAGTGGCATAGGTTGAGACCTTTTCCTTCACGCGAATCTCTTGGATGACCCGCTCTTCTTTATAAACGGGGCAGTCCCGTGAAGCAGCAGCATGGTCACCCATGCAATTAATGCAGCGAGGGGATGGAGCTAGACATTCACCCTCATGAGCGTCTCTACCTCAGGTGGCGCACTTGGCTGCATTTGGACAAGATTTACTGGTATGATTGTACCTTTGACAATGGAAGCAGCGTGTAGGATTTGGTATGTACGGGCGAACGGAAATGACTTTGTAGCCCGATTTCACTTTAGATGGTAGGTCAACCCTGTCAAAAGTTAAGAAGAGAGTACGGGTTGGCACGAGGTCAATGTTAACCTTTTTCATCACTCGATGAACAGCCGTGACTCCCTGATCAGACATATAGTTCAATATCTCCTCGTCCGATAGCCCATCCAGCGATCTAGAGAACACAACCCCCCACAAAGAGTTGAGGGTGCGGTGAGCCTCCACTTTCACAGGGAAAGTATGGACAAGTGTAGCTCGAAGTAACTTCTGCGCCTGGAATGCATTATCTATTTCGAGTAACAAGGTCCCGTTGCGCTGCCTGGAGCAGGTCTTCAAGGGACCTGCGATCACATCGACACCCTTCTGAATAATAAATGGATTTACTGCAGAAAAATCCTCATCATCGGTACGTGATACCACCAGGAACTTAGGGATATTAGGCAATACTTTCTGTGGCTGAGAATCATCATGCTTTCGCTTATGGGTTGAGATTATAGATGATTTGGAAGGTGTCATAGCGGAGGTGTCCGCCATGATTACCGGAGTCTCCGATGGCGCGCTCCTTTCTTGTGGGGACCCTCACTGAGGGTGCACCCACCTTAGGTGACTGTTCGCACCTCAGGTCACACCTCCTGAGAACGGAGGGATCAATTGGCAAGTTCAGAAGGTATCAGCTCGGGTAATCACCCCTCCTTGGGCCTGGCCTTTACCGGGGGGGGGGGGGGGGGGGGGTACGTACGTGCCCTACATGTCTCCCCGGGGCGGGGAGTTACACCTTACCCCGTCACAGGCTACGCAGAGCATGGGTCGACCGTCAGACACGCACAGGGAGGAAAGAAAGGAGGGAGGAGAGAAACAGATGAAAGAGGAGGGAGAATCTCAAACGCCGAGGCGGAGATTAAAGGGTGAGTCGAGAACAAGGAGAAAGGAAAAAGAGGGGAAGGCTTAAGAGCAGGAAAGGAAGAGGACCAAGAAGAGAAGACAGAGGAAGCGAGAAAGAAACCTTGTACTGACTAAAAACGCCCGTCTCTGGGCGAAGGCACAAACCGGGGGGAAAGAGGGAAGCGGCCTGGGATGGAAGAAATGTCGCTGCTTCAGCTCGGGGCCCCGTGCATGCCACACACGTACGCATAAAAGAGCTGTGGGCCCCCTGGGGGGGCAACTAATTTGATCAAGTAGGAAATCGGAGGCTGTAATTAATGCAATGGACTATATTAAGTTGTCATAGAGTAAAGAAATGTCAGAATACTAAGTCTGTAGCTAAATAAAGTAGAAACAAATTAACACAAACATAAAGACAATAAAGTTCATAACTAATTTTGTGATAAGAATGCACAGTTAGACATGAAATAGAAAACATTTATAAAATGAGACATCACTTTGAAAACAATACATACACACAAAAAATTCATAATTAATATCTGTGATAAATAAGCAGGTAGGTTGCAAGTTTTCCTTATTACTGCAACAAATGACATCATGTAAATGCTTAGATGAGACCTCACGATAATCATAATTTCATGTAAAAAATAATTTACATTCATCGTCCCTTGTTTTATCATATGATTTCATGATTTACCTTTCGCCATTACATGCCAGTTCCTGAGTAACCAAAATGCCACCACTGATGATTCAACAAAGGACATTGGTACAGGATTCTTTATAACTGTGAAACTGGTAATTAGGTAGACTGGATTTGTTCACATCTCAGATTTGATTCATTTGATTGAAATGGTTTTAAGTCTCCCAAAATGCATTCACACAAACCAACACAACTGTAAAATGACACACATGCAGGTTCCTTACTAGTATTTGTAAGTTGGATGGCCATACATAGTACAACCCACTTTGAGAACTGCCCCACAATACTGGTGGAAGTGAAGGTGGCCAGCTGAGAGTCTCAGGTCACTTCATTATCAAGACTCCACTTTCGGAACATGATAATCTCGCAGGCAGCATTCTCAATGGTCATTCCTGCTTATGATAATGAGCAGGAATATGGCAGAAACTGATGGCCTATAGTGAAGAGGCTACTTGCACTTCAGGTAACTTTTGGCTACTGGTTGAGAGGCAGCTGGATCAATATTGATTGTTGCTGAGGGTTTGTCAATATCTTATGTCCTCGCAAGATACGAATATCCATGCTGTCCTCAGATGCTGACTTCATATTGGGTGGTGGTTTAGGAAGCATCAGCTTCTGCTTCTTCTTCTTCTTCTTCTTCTTCTTCTTCTTCTTCTTCTTCTTCATTTTCCCCTCATGGATACTTCTGTTTGTCTTGATAGGTGCCTTCTCTCACACACACAAAGTGACCTTCAGGTCTTTGAAATTGTTTGGGATTAGACATCGCGTGACAGTAGTATATGTCAAGAGTGACCACCGCAGAAAATTTAAAGCACACCATTCAGAAAATATGAAGAAAAAGGGCTCCAAAGTTTAAGCCAAATCAAATACATCTAATATACTACTCATTGAGAGAAATGTCACTCTGCTTCCATATAGCTTTTCCAGTTGCATGCCCCACTGTCATGCTTATGATCAGATTTTGATCTTACCTGATGGACTGGTTTATATTTGTTTTATGAATTATAACATTTTTGAACAAAATAATAGACATAAAATATTAACAATAACAAAATAAAGTACAAAATCAAACAGTGGAAATTCCAGAAAGGATTCAACTGCAATTTTGAGAATAGTTTGCTACTCACCACAGAGACCTCTGATGAACTGCAGAAAGGCACACGACACAATACATATCACAAATTATATGTTTCTGCAAATACTGTAGAATCAGAAGCCTTTATTTGGACGTTTTTCATTGTTGTGAATCACAGATGTGGTCCTACATATGACAGGGTGATAAGCACTTCATACATATGCTTCATTTGTATAGTTGCAAATTTACTTGAATAGATCATAGCAAAGATGCATAATTCTTTACAATCTTAGAGCAAAGTTTGAACATGACGCCAGTAAGTATACAACATCCTTTTCAGTGAATGGGAGTTCAAAAGCGCCCTTGCTGCATGCCCAGGCACGTCCCCTGGACCCAACCGCATTCATAGGCAGTTCGTCCGACATCTATCAGTGGACTCTAAATGCCAACTTCTCTCCTTGCTGAATCGTCTCTGGGTTGAGGGTGTCTTCCCGTCCCAATGGCAGGATAGCATCGTCATCCCGGTGATAAAGCCCGGGGCTGATCCGCAGGTGGCTGATAGTTACCGCCCAATCAGCCTCACCAACATTCTGTGTAAACTCCTCGAACGGATGGTGGGTCGGAGGCTTATGTGGATGCTTGATGACCGGGGACTCCTGGCCCCACAACAGGGTGCGTTCCGTCGTGGCCACTCCGCTATCAATAATCTCGTGTCACTGGAGTCGGCCATCCGTACAACCTTTACACGCCGCAAACATCTAGTTGCTGTGTTCTTTGACCTGCGAAAAGTGTACGACACTACATGGCGCCACCACATACTGTCTACGCTGTACGACTGGGGCTTACGCAGTCCGCTTCCTATATTCATACAGAATTTTCTCGTGCTACAGTCTTTTCGTGTCCATATTCGTTCCTGCTTCAGTTCCACTCACTATCAAGAAAACGGTGTCCCACAGGGATCCGTTCTTAGTGTCCCCTTATTTTTGGTCGCTATCAATGTTCTTGCTACTGCTGTGGGGTCATCGGTTTACACCTCGTTGTATGCCGATGACTTCTACATATATTTCAGTTCCACTAGCATCGGCGTTGCTGAATGGCGGTAGCAGATAGCTATTCCAAAGGCACAGTTGTGGGTGTTAACTCATGGTTTCAAATTTTCTGCTTTGAAAACATGGGTGATGCATGTCAAAGAGATGCGCCTCTTTTTTAGGCATGTTGTTCGACAAGCGTCTCACTGCGTGCCACAGCTCAAACAAAAGTGCTGGCGACACCTTAATATTCTACGCTGTCTCAGCCATACTGTTTGGGGAGCCTCACGCCCAACGCTCCTGCAAGTTTATAAAAGGCGCTCATTCAGTCGCGCCTAGACTATGGCTGCATAGTATATGATTCTGCTGCACCTTTAGCACTGCAAACACTAAACCCAGTCTTACATTCTGGAGTTCGTTTGGCGACGGGGGCTTTCTGCACAAGCCCTGTCACAAGCCTCCTACTTGAAGCTGGGGTCCTTCCTCTGCGGTTCCGCTGGCAGCACCTGCTGGCTTCATATGTTGCCCATGTTCAAGCCTTGCCACACCATCCGAACCACCAGCTTCTTTTTCCAGGCGCTGCACTCCCTACCCCTCCAAGACGGCCTCGGTCAGGTTATCCAATGACAGTCTGTGTTTATTCTCTCCTATCATCCCTTGAATCCCAACCACTCCCTGCCTCTTTCCAGTATTCCTTTCAAACCCCTCCTTTGTCCATTCCCCATTTGTGGCTTTGTCTGGATCTGTCCCATACTTCAAAGGACTCCGTTTCTCTAACACAACTTCGCCACCAGTTCCTGCATCTCTTCAACTATTTCTGCGGTGCTGAAACCATTTATACTGATGGGTCCCTAGCATATGGTCATGCTGGGTATGCATGCCTCCATGATGACCATGTCGAACAGTATTCATTGCCCCGTGAAAGTAGTGTCTTTTCTGCAGAGCTGGTCGCTATCCTCAAGGCTCTATAACATCTCTGAGCCTGCCCCAGGAGGTGGTTGTTGTTGTTGTTGTTGTTGTTGTTGTTAGGTTGTTTAAGGGGGACTAAACTACAATGTTCATCAGTCCCCCATTCCATCCCTAGGCATCAAAAGTAAATCCATGGACGTTCAAGAGATAGGCCCAGATTTTAACGTTTCGAAGTGAGAGAGGAGTCCCACTGAGTCCATACAACATCATAAAAATGACAAGACACAAAACGAAAAGAGACGATCACACAAGGACATCTAAAAACAAAGAAGCCGATGTCTGTGGTTGACCGACCAGAAGAATAAAAAAAAAGAAAAGTCAACCACTCGGTATCACAAGGAAATCTCCAGTTAGAGAGAATGATAAAATCCCCCTGCTCGAATAAAACATAAAACGGTATCTGCCATCGTAGCATCGTCACTTAAAACTTCCAATAAAACAGCAGGGAGGTTAAAATTTCTCTGCAAGGTGGCTAAAACGGGGCAGCCCAACAATATGTGGACGATTGTCAGACGGGAGCCACACCAACATTGGGGTGACCCCAGGGGGGTTATTTGTCATCTGTAGTGACTCCCCGAGTGGCTTGCAGGCACTTGACCAGTTCTTCCCTCATCACCCGTTAGTGCATTCCATTCAAGACACTACTTACTCTCTTGGCAAATCTGGCCGATGTGTGGTTTTCCTGTGGACCCCTGGCCACGTCGGCATACCGAGGAATGAACATGTTGACCAATTGGCCATTGGCGTCACAGAATCGGACCTCAGGTTAGCATTGCACAAGAAGGTGCGTGATGCTTTGAGTGCCAAATCGTCTATCATGAGTGCAACGAACAAGCTTAGATCAGTGAAGCTATCCACAACTCTGTGGAGGTCTTCACTGTGGCTCATATGTCGACAGTCAGTTGTCCTCTGCCGCCTCCGTATTGGGCATACCTGGCTGACCCCTGGCCATCTCCTTCGCCGTGAGGCCCCACCTGTGTGTCAGTGTGGAGCAGCACTGACAGTCGTCCATCTTCTGATGGGCTACCCAGTTTTAGCTACCTTGCGGCAGTATTTTAACCTACCAAATGCGCTACCCTTAGTTTTAGGCGACTATGCCTCCATGGCTAATTCCGTTTTAAGTTTTATTTGTGCAGCTGGTTTTTTACAACTCCATCTAGTGGTGGGTGCTATAGCCTGACACTTCGGGTCCCCACCTATCCAGCGATTTTACACCCTTTTAAGACCCTTCTGTAAATTACCAAGGGGCTTTTAGTGTGTGTTCAGTATGGCTGGCTCATCCCGTTTTTTCTGTGATCATGTTTTAGGTGAGATCCTGACTTTGTTTTACCTATTGTGTGTCTTCGTTTTGTGTTGTCAGCAACTTGTCCAAGGTCAGCTTACCCCATTTGTGAGCTTTCATCTTCATAGCTGTGTTTTACTTTTTACGCTCTTGACAGAAGACTCTTAGCTAGGAACAGGGAACTGATGACCTAGCTGTTTAGTCCCCTCAAAACTAACAACAACAACAACAACAACAATGAATTTGCAGTGATGAGAAGTCCCTATTGCATTATGCCAAAGGCCTCACAAAGGGCTTCATAGACATATTACCCGCTTCACCCAGTCCACAAAGAGATTTCCAGTGCAATATCCACTCATACCATCCATCCTCACTCCAACCCCAATTACTAGTCACAAAGGAGTGTCCTATATATCACCAAGTACCACCCCACACTGGGAAATCCAAGTCACATACGTCATCAAGTGATTATCTGTCATCATGCCCTGAAATGAGATATGTCCTACCAAAGATCCTTCTGAACCTCCTAAAGTGGTGTTGCATAGCCAACCCAACCTCCACAACATTGTAGCCCATCACTATGCCACTCCCAATCCCAGCCTCTTAACACAGGGATATGATCCCTGTGGAAGATCACATTGCAAAAACTGTCCAATGCACCAACCCAGCACTTGATTCTCTAATTTTATCACAGGCTTATCCTACCCCATCAATTTTCAGGCCACCTGTGAAAGCAGCCATTTCTTTTACCAACTCTGCTCCAGTCATTTCAAAGAATTTTTCATTGTTATGATGATGAACAACCTATCCTATCAAATCCTATACAATCCATAGTGCAATGCAGAACTTACAATCCTCATCCTTACCTGGTGTCCTCTCCGTCCACTCCCCACCTCACTCACTGTCTAGATGCTTGCGGCACTGGAGTGGCTAGACATTGTGTTTGTGTGTGTATAGTTGTCCGAGTAGTTTGTGTTGCTTTTCCTGATGGAGGCCAGGGTTGAAAACTTAAGTTATTTGAATGTGATTATCTTTTTTTGTTCCTGTCAGCAGATCAGAAAAACCTGTTTATGATGAGTTGTTATCTATCCTCTTTTATTGACATACCAATCAGATTTTCCATTGTTCAAATATAGAAACTGTGTCTTACTCATGTTATGCATCATCTTATTTTCTAAAAGCCATGATCTTGATACCGCATCAATATTGCCAAGAACATGTATCACTCCCAAGCTGCAGCCATCAGCAAGCAGAAATAACTTAGAATTTCCTGTTATGCTAGAAGGAATTCATTTATGTAAATGAGTAACAGCAGCAACCCTACAACAGAACACTTAGGCACCTCCAATATGTCTACAACACCCCAGCAGGTAAACATGCAGTCTCTACACATTGTGCTGTTTATGGCTGTTGATGGAATCATGAGGGCTTTCACTCAACACCATTTTAGCGCCTCTAAATTTCACATTTGGAAACTTGTGCATTGAAACAGCAGATGATATGTAAACACATTTCATTTACATCACACCATCCTGAGGTACATAATAATGCACCATTCAGTGTGCGCGAATTTCTTGGCACCCTTTGACATTGCCCCGATACCGCCCCTCGGTCAGACTGTATCAGCAATACAAATTCAGAGTGTTGAAACAATTAGACCGTTCCAGGATATTAAAGTTAATTATGGCTGTCAATGTCCACAAATGGTGTCTGTCATTTTGTAAATGTCCGAAAGTACAGATACCATATCAATAATTGTATTAGCAATGTTACAAGATTTCAAATGATATGTTCTAGCCACATTCAATTGCACCTATTGTGCAGATGTATTCCTGTCACAGTAGCAAGATAAATATGGTTATTCCATTGCTTAAACTTTGTAAAGACCCACCTGATGTGGATAGCTGAAGGCCCATCAGCCTAAGAAACATTCTCTATAACCTGCTAGAACATACGGTGAGTTGGTATTTGTGCTGGCGTCTCGAGTCTTGGGTTTTTGAATACCGAATGGCGTATCTTAACAGTGCGCAAAAACTGAGAACAAAAAAGCCAACAATAAGTGTATGGAGGTCTTCGATAGAGGCCTCTTGCAGGGATCGTTCCTCTCTGCCAGCTTCACATCGGCCATACATGGCTGACATGCTGTCGTCTTTTCCATCATGAGGACACTCTTCAGTGTCACTGTGGTGGATGTTAGGTAGTTGTCCATGTTTTATTGCAATGCCCTAAGTTGTGCTTTTCATCTTCCTATTGTTTTGCCTCTCTGTTTAGCTGACAATGCCTCAAAGACTCGTGCAGTTTTTAATTTTATCCATTAATGTTTTTCTATTTCTCCTTCTCAGGGTTTGTGGCATGGTTTGTTATGTCACACTCTCATCCTTTTCGCAATATTAAACTTTCTTAGCCACTTTTTAATGAGTTGTTGGTATCACTGTGTTTTTGTTGTGTTTGTTCTCTGGCCTTCATTTTAAGGTTTGGAGATTTAAAGTGCTGCAGAGTGGCTGGCTTATCCTAATTTGGATTTGTGATAAGTCAACCAAAGTCATCTAGTAGATGGTCTTAATTCTGATTCCCATGTTGTCCAGTGTTTTCACATCTCACTGTTTTCCTGTGTTATCTTTTGTAGCCTTTTTAACTTTCTGTAGGCATCTCATGTATGTGGTTTTGTGGAAGTAAGTGTAACTCTGGGACAATAGACCAATGAGAATAGGAGTTTACCCCCTTAATTTACAAACCAACCAACCAACACAGTCCCTTATCCACCCATCCATCCCATCCATAAGTCTTTTGATTTGCAGATGTGTATAGTCCATTGCACAGGTGGGTCTTCAGATTTTAATAGAACAGTAATAATGTTTCTTATGATTTACTGTACCTCCTCAGCAACACTGACAATCACTTTTGATATGGGTCCCAATAGTTGCAGTAATGTGTCACTATTTATATTCCAGAAACAGATATTTCTACAACGCACCAATGCTCCTTTTCTACTGATGTGCTGAATAGTTCTGGACTTTGTCCATTTTCTTAAGCCACATTCATTTATATTTGGACACTGTATATGTAGTGCTGTTTATTTTAATATGTTGACAGAGAACAACTCACCATAAAGATGAATGTTGAGCCACCAACAGACACAAATAAAAGACACACAATTCTAATTTTTTGGCCACAGCCTTCCCCATAAAGAGAACACTCTCCGACACAATCACTCAATAACTCAGACACACTCATCCACACAAGCCAGCCATCTCTGGAGAGATGGATGAATTTGTCTGAGTGATTGTGTGGATAAGTCCCCTTTCAGAGGAAGGGCGCGGTTGAAAATTTAGAAATGTGTGTCTTTTATTTGTGTGTGTTGGTGGCTCAACATTTGTCTTTATGGTGAGTTGTTCCCTATCTACATATTATTATTAACATACCTTACTGGACCTTCCATTGTTGTTAAATATGAAAGAATTCGGATTAAGAAATTGGGCAAAGCCCAAAGCTACATCTACATCTACATACATACTCCGCAATTCACCGTAAGGTGCGTGGCGGAGGGTACACTGTACCTCTACTAGGCATTTCCTTTCCTATTCCACTCCCAAATTGAACGAGGAAAAAAAGAATGCCTATATGCCTCCGTACGAGCCCTAATTTCTCTTATCTTGTCTTTGTGATCTTTATGCGAAATGTAAGTAGGCGGCAGCAAGATCGTACTACACTCAGCTTCAAATTCCGGCCCTCTAAATTTACTTAACAGAAATTCACGAAAAGAACGTCGTCTTTCTTCCAGCGATCCCCAATTGAGTTGCCGGAGCATTTCCGTGACACTCGCGCATTGGTCGAACCTACCGGTAACAAATCTAGCTGCTCGCCTCTGAACCGCCTCTATGTCTTCTTTCAAACCGATCTGCTGCGGGTCCCAAATACTTGAGCAATACTCAAGACGTGGTCGTACAAGCGTTTTATACGCGGTCTCCTTTACAGTTGAAGTACATCTTCCCAAAATTCTCCCAATAAACCGAAGTCGGCTGTCTGCCTTACTCACAACTGTCCTTACATGCTCGTTCCATTTCATATCGCTCTGCAATGTTACGCCTAGATATTTGAACGACGCGACCGCATCAAGAAGCTCACTACTGATGCTGTATTCGAACATTATGGGATTGTTTTTCCTACTCATGCGCATCACCTTACATTTTTCGACATTTAGAGCTAGCTGCCATTCTTCGCACCAACTAGAAATTTTGTCTAAGTCAACCTGTATGCTATTACAGTCAGTTACAGACGACACCCTCCCATACACCACAGCATCATCAGCAAACAGCCGCAAATTACAACTTACTCTGTCCATCAGATCATTTATATAGATAGAAAATAATAGCGGTCCTATCACACTCCCCTGGGGCACGCCTGACGATACACTCGTCTCTGATGAACACTCGCCGTCGAGAACAACGTACTGCGTTCTATTACTTAGGAAGTCTTCCAGCCAGTCACAAATCTGTGAACCTATTCCATAAGCTCATATCTTCGTTAGCAGTCTGCAGTGTGGTACCGTGTCGAACGCCTTTTTGAAGTCGAGAAAAACACAATCCGCCTGTTGCCCTTCGTCCATGGCTCGCAAGATGTCATGTGAGAAAAGGGCAAGCTGAGTTTCACATGAACGATGTTTCCTAAACCCGTGCTGATTCATGGAAAGAAGCTTTTCCGTTTCAAGGAAATTTACTATATTCGAACTGAGAATATGCTCCAAAATTCTACATGAAACCGATGTCAACGATATTGGCCTGTAATTGTATGGGTCAGTTCTCTTTCCTTTCTTATACACGGGAGTCACCTGCGCTTTTTCCAATCACTAGGAACTTTGCGCTGAATTAAAGATTCGCTATAAATGCAAGCTAAGTAGGGGGCCAATGCCGCAGAATAGTCTTTGTAAAACCGAACTGGTATTCCATCCGGACCAGCAGACTTTTTCGTATTTAGCTCTCTCAGCTGCTTCTCTACACCGGAAATACCTATTGCTGTGTCCCCCATTTCGGAATTGATACATTGATCAAATGATGGTATATTTGTGCGGTCCTCCTGCGTGAAAGATTTCTTAAAGGTTAAATTTAGAACTTCAGCTTTCCGTTTGCTTTCTTCTATTACTGCCCCGGAATGATCAACTAGTGACTGGACAGTGGGCTTTGACCCGCTTATCGATTTTACATAGGACCAGAATTTTTTCGGGTTCTCGGAAAGATCTTCTGCTAAGGTATGGCTGTGATAATTATTGTATGCTTCACGCATCGATCTTTTTATAGACGCACGAATCTCTACTAACTTTTGCCTGTCATTATTTGCGTGTTCCTTTTTGAATCGAGAGTGCAACAGCCTTTGCTTTCTCAGCAGCTTTCTAACATTATTATTATACCACGGTGGATCTTTTCCATCCTTAATCATCTTTACTGGCACATATTTCTCTAACCCTTCATTAACAATGCATTTAATTTAGCTAATGAGCATATCAATAAGAAAGCGGCTATTGTGCAATATATAAAAATATCTTTTTATGAGATATTTAAGAGCTGCAATCGCTGACGTATTAAAAACTATTTACATTATGTCTAGAATAACGTTATAGACATTCTTTCTATTTATAATATTCATGCTATTTTATTTCACTGCCAACTAAGGTACTGCCCAGAAACTAAAATTTCCCATTTATTATTTTTATTGTCTATTGAATTTTGATTTATTGTCCTGCAAAAAATTCTTCTTGGAACATCGAACTGGTCGAGTGTAAACTTGATATGTTTTCTGATTGTAATTTTCTCATATAATGGCAACATAGTGAAAGAACTTGAATCAAGTAGCAGCAAATCTAGTGCAGTGAGTGCTCAATTAAGATCTACTCTCTTATGCAACTAGGAAGTCAGTGCCAAGACTAAGTTAGCTGTGTGCTGTGTACTGTTTTATCTACTAACTTTGTTGTACGGGAGTGAAAACTGGGTGAATACAGGTTAGTTTATTAATATGGTTGACATTCCAGATGTGAAAGTAGCAAGGATAGTTGCAGATACTGATACATGGTAACAATGTCAGGAGCATGTCCATAATGAGGAAATCACTATACATGAAGCACCCAGCAGACAGATTGTAATGGTGGGGTCATGTTACACACATGGAGAAGCAAGGTTACCTAAGAGGCACATGGATTCGGCAGTAGTGCGTAAGAGCAGTCAAGGTAGATCAAGGAGAAAGTACTTATATTCAGTGAAGAATGATTTTGAAGTAAAAGGCTGAACATCAGATGAGACATCAATGTTAGCATTGAATCGGGGATCATAGAGGAATTTTATTAGGGTGACTATTCTCCAGACCGAATGCTGAAAAGCATAATCAGTCTTTAATGACGACGATGAGGATGACGATGATTATTTTTTATCAGGGGGCAGTGGATATTTATTTTAATGAATCTAGGAATTTCAATGCCATTATGTTTGCATACTTGGATCTAAAAATCGTCGACAAGAATCCAGATATGAATCATATACATTTAGTAATAAAGCCTCTACTAATGCATTGCAACAGCAGTATTTTTATTGTAATATCGCTATTTTACATTAAATGATTTGGTATTAGTTTCAAAATTTTCTTCCACACCTGAAAACAATGGTATTGATTGCATACAAATGTTGAAAGATCAATGTCTAAACAGGTAAATAATAATTTTTTACCAGAATGAAATTTTCACTCTGCAAAGGAGTATGCACTTATATGAAACTTTCTGGCAGATTAAAATTGTAGGCAAACAGGCACTCAAGCCCAGGAAATATGTCTTTGGCAGACGAGTGCTATTCAGGCTGAACTATCTGTGAACATCTCACATCCTGTCCTCACAGCTTTAGTACCACTGATGTTTTGATCACAGGAGAACAGATACTGGCAGAACTAACAGTATACAGGTAGCTAAGTCTGTAGAGAACTTGCCTACAAAAGGCCACCATCTGAGATCAAATCCTGGATTTCTTCATAGCTGGTGCTACCTGAAGCTAGGTGTTGCACCAAAATTTCAAAATTACATTTTTATATGAAATACTTACAAGGGAAAAAATACTTTATGTCAGTGTCTGGTGTTTTGGCATTCATCATGGTGTAAAAATGCCTACAATTTGTGGTGCATACATTTCACAAAAATTCAATTTTTGCAAATCCTATTTACAATCCGGTGAACAAAAAATATTAATAAACAAATAGACAATAAAAATAAAAACTTGTAGCACAGTACATGCTACTATTTATCAAAAATTGTTACATCGTGAGCTACATTCCTAGTTGAAACGAAATTCATCATTTAAAGAGCTGGAAATAAGACATATTATACATTATAGCTTATACATACAGTTATTCTTACCTCATCTGTACTCAAAATTTGCCCTCCTGCCTTTTATAGATGCAGATCTTTCAGTCGATCACTAATAAAAGTCTGCAGTCTCCATCAGAAGCTCTGTTTCAATGGAAAGTATCACAAATGCTGACAATTTTTCCTGGAACATAGAGCTGAGTAACAATGATTTCATTCTTTTCAAAATTGAAAAGCACCTTTCTCCTTCCATTGACATAATGGGAAACATGAAAGTTAACTTAAAATATTTTAGGGCACTCAGTTAGTGTCCTCATTAGGTTGCTGTTTATAATGAGCTCTGCTAGGCTACCCACAGCAGGCAATTATCTGAATTCACATGGCAGGTAAATTGTGAATGGAAAAAATTTGTGGCCACTGTTGAAACATTATTTATGAGTGGCAGAATAACATAACCGAGAAGAAAGAATGCTGGGAGAAGTGAGGGGATAAGTGTCCCATGTATAGCGGTGGAACCTTGAAGCACCGTGATCTGCTTCCATCCAGGGGGTTTGCAGGCAGTCCATCTGTGACATCACTGGAATACAGGTCGCGTGGTACTGTGGTCAGGCATGGACTCGACCCACCTCATTGAGCTGTAATGGGCTGAGCTGTCTCTGCCAGGTAGTTACAGCAGAGATGCAAACCCCCTGAAACATCATACGGCCGGCAGCATTCTTTGTCACTTTAGAGGGCAACAGGACATTGTGTGACCAAAAATAGTCAATTATCAATGAAAAAATCTGTAAGAAAAAAGGACAAACATAGATTTACAATTGGGAGTTGTGAAACACTTAAAACTCTGCACAGTTGTGGTGCATGATATTGTTTATCTGTCAGGAAGTCTCATTTTTTCTCCTGTTTGATTGTGCATGTAGGGTTCCTGAGAAATACATTCCATGGTACTGTGATTTAGACTGTGCAGAAATTCTGTGAATATGTGCCATACTGTACTTATTCTTTGTTTTTGTCTAGTTAGCTATTAGTTTGTAATTCCTTTGATCAGAAACGATTTTATGTCTAATCATTTACGTGGATCTCTCCATGGAGTTATTCATATAAGATTGGTGACCATGATGTGATCTAGCATAAGAGACTTTCCATACCATGTGGAAACAGACTTTAGTCCTGTGCCAGCAACGGCAGTTTGATTTATTTTGCATAATGATTAATCAGCATTCTGTACATATCATATTGCACTGGCAATATCATTTTGGCCCAGTAATGTTGGTGTGTCTGGACGCAGAACGTGGCATAGCTCTCCCCAGCCCATTTGCCAGTAGCAACGGCAGCAGCGTTGGTGGTGCTGCGCTCGTTATCTATGGAGCCAACCACATGGTTTTGAATGATTTATTACACTAATACACAATACAATACAGAAGCAACAAATTCTCATTGTTGTTGATGCAATCAAATAATACTCTACCATGGTTAAGACTGGTTTTTGCAGTTTAAATCTCGTTTATGTTCCTTTTAGAAAATCTCTTCATGTAATTTGTCATTGTCATAAATTTGTATGTTTTCATGAATCCCGAGTACGCACTGCACTGTAATATTTTAGTGTCATGGTCAGTGTCGTTACTATGTCACCAAAGGCCCTGGGTCAAAAATGACAATGGGGCTCTCTTTAAACTAAAACTATACAGATGCAAAATTGCCTCATCATCAGCTCCTTAATGCTCACTGTAAGACATAATAAGGCAAACCTAAATACTACTAAGTAAATTATTGTGTGTCATGCAACAGATAATATTTAATCATACTCTCTAATATCATTTTAACTGTAAAAGTTTTATTCTTATGCTTTAACGCAAAAAATTACTGGGTGCATTTTGATGAAATTTTGCAGAGGGATAGAGTTCGAACTGGGTAGGGCACACAGATAAAATGACCTGATGGGATAGTTTCCGAAGTTGCTCCATACTAGCAGAATGAAGTTGCAGGCAGAAGCTAGTAAAAAATGAACAGTGAACAAGAATTACATAACCAAGAAAACATGACTCCTGCCGCGAAGCAAACCATTAACAGACAAGTCAAGACTCAAGCATCTGTGGTGACAGCAGGCAGACTGTTGTCAGTACCGACAACTCAGTCTTGCTCAACTACTGCACTGTTAGCTCACTGCTCCATACCAATCAGCCTAATTAAATAATTCTCAGTCTCTTTTGCAATATTTTTTTTTTTTTTTTAATTCTATTCACCAATTATGAGTTTCGCACTGTTAGCGCATCGTCAGACTGGAAAAAGACAAATGATTTGTTACAGTCCATGTACCTGGCGGGCAGTGAATCTAATGTGGCTAAGGTGAGTAAATTTTGAAAAGTCAGACTTACTTGGGCAGAGATGGAGCTACAGAACTATCTATAGCTGTAGGGGAGGTAGCTTAACAATTTGTGTTGTCATTGGGTCCCTGCAAAGAGGTAAACATACAAAGTATGTAAGGGTTATTTGAACTAGAATAACTAGGGACTAAAGGGGTATATGATAAAAAGCATTCCACTAATTTCCATATGGATGGATGGTTGCGGGACCATAGCATGTGCTGTAGGGATAACTCCCATCTCTGCAGATCAGAAAAGCTGGCGGAGAAGGGGAGGATCCAGATGGCTTGGGTGGTGAATCAGCTGTTAGTGCCCAAGATGTGCTCCAATGCATGCTGCTACAGGATACTCCATAATGCCTTTGGCCACAGTTTAACGGTGTTCATTCATCCTGATGGAGAGCCAGTTAGTGGTCATTCCAATGTAGAATGCGGAGCACTGATTGCAGCAGAGTTGGTATATTACATAGCTACTTTCAGAGGTGCCCCAGTATCTGCTGGGGTAGGACAAGTCTGTGACGGGACTGAAATAGGAAGTGCTGTTGGGCCACTCCCATGAACCACAGACATTGCCCAGGTGGGGTGGCTTACATGCCTCAATGATACAGATAGCCATACTGTAGGTGCAACAACAGCGGAGGGGTATCTGTGGAGAGGCCAGACAAATGTGTGGTTCCTGAAGAGGGGCAGCAGCCTTTTCAGTAGTTACAGGGGCAACAGTCTGGATGATTGACTGAGCTGGTTTTTTAACATCAGCTAATGTGGCTTTGCCACACAGTTACTGTGAACGGCTGAAAGCAAGGGGAAACTACACCCGTTACTTTTCCCGAGGACATGCAGCTCTACTGTATGAACATATGATGATGGCATCCTCTCTGGTAAAATATTCTGGAGGTAAAATAGTCCCCCATTTGGATCTCTGGGCGGGGACTACTCAGGAGGATGTGATCATCAGGAAAGACAACACTGGCATTCTACGGATCAAAGAGTGGAATGTTAGATCCCTTAATCGGGTAGGGAAGCTAGAAAATTTAAAAAGGGAAATGGATAGGTTGAAGATAGATATAGTGGGGATTAGTGAAGTTCAGTGGAAAGAGGAAGGGGATTTCTGGTCTGGCAACTACAGGATTATAAATACAAAATCAGTTGGGGGTATTACAGGAGTAGGTCTGATAATGATAAGAAAATAGAAATGCGGGTAAACTACTATGAGCAACACAGTGATCACATTATCTTAGTCAAGATAGATACGATGCAAACACCGACTACAGTAGTACAGGTTTATATGCCAACTAGTTCTGCCGATGATGAGGAGATCGAAGAAATATATGAGGAACTAAAGGAAATTATTCAGACAATTAAGGGAGAGAGAAACTTAATTGTTATGGGAGACTGGAATTCGGTAGCAGGACAAGGAAGAGAAGGGAAGATAGTAGGTGAAAATGGTCTGGGAAATAGGAATGACAGAGGAAGCCGTCTGGTAGAATTTTGCACGGAACATAATTTAGTCATAACAAACACCTGGTTTAAGAATCACAAAAGAAGGTTGTATACGTGGAAGGGACCAGGAGACACCGAGAGATACCAGATAAATTTTACAATGGTATGACATAGATTTCGGAACCAGGTTTTAAACTGGAAGACGTACCCAGAGGCAGATATAGACTCTGACCATAACTTGTTGGTTATGAACTGTAGGCTGAAACTGAAGAAACTACAAAAAGGTAGGAAAACAAGGAGATCGGACCTGGATAAATTGAAGGAACCTGAAGTTCTTAAGAATTTCAGAGGGTGCTTTAGGCAACAATTGACAGAAACGGGGGAAAGTAAAACAGTAGGAGGGGGAATGGGTAGCATTGAGAGATGAAATAGTGAAGGCAGCAGAGAACAAAATAGGTAGGAAGGCAAGTCCTACAAAAAATCCTTGGATATCACAGGAAATACTAAATTTAATTGATGAAAGGAGAAAATATAAAAATACAGTAAATGAAACAGGCAAAATGGAATACAGACGACTAAGGAATGAGATTGACAGAAAGTGCAAAATGGCTAAGCTGGAGTGGATAGAAGACAAAAGCAAGGATGTAGAAGAATGTATAAATAGGGGAAAAATAGATACAGCCTACAGGAAAATAAAAGAATCATTTGGAGATAAGAAAAACAGCTCAATGAATATCAAGGACTCTGATGGAAAACCTATTCTCGGCATAGAAGAGAAAGGTGACAGGTGGAATGAGTATATAGAGAGCCTCTATGAAGGAAATGAACTTAGCAACAATATTGTAGAAGGGAGAGAAGAAATAGATGAGGATGAAAAAGGAGATACTATACTGAGAGATGAATTTGACAGAGCCCTGAAAGACCTAAGTTGAAGCAAGGCCCCTGGAGTAGATGATATTTCCTCAGAGCTACTGAAGTCTCTGGGAGAACCAGCCATGAAAAAATTGTTTCACCTGGTGTGTAAGATGTATGAGACAGGTGAAGTACCCTCAGACTTTAAGAAAAATGTTATAATCCCCATTCCAAAGAAAGCAGGTGCAGTCAGGCGTGAAAACTACAGAACCTTCAGTTTAATAAGTCATGGTTGTACAATAGTAACACAAATTATATACAGAAGGATGGAAAAGCTGGTAGAAGCCAACCTTGGGGAAGATCAGTTTGGGTTCAGGAGAAATGTAGGAACTCGGGAGGCAATACTCACTTTACGGCTTATCCTAGAAGATTCATTAAGAAAAGGCAAACATACATTTCTTTCTTTTGTAGATTTGGAGAAGGCTTTTGACAATGTTGATTGGAATAAACTCTTTCAAGTTCTGAAGAAAGCAGAAGTAAAATATAGGGAGCGTAAGGTTATTTACAACTTTTACAAAAACCAGACAGCGGTTGTCAGAGTTGAAGGGCGTGAAAGGGATGCAGTGGTTGGAAAGGGAGTAAGACACTGTTGTTGCCTTTCTTGAATATTGTTCAATTTGTACATTGAACAAGTTATAAAGGAAATCAAGGAGAAATTTGGAGAAGGAATTAAAGTTCAGGGCGAAGAATTAAAAACATTGTGTTTTGCCGACGACATAGTAATTCTGTCAGGTACAGCAAATGATCTGGAGGAGATATTGAACAGAATGGACAGTGTGCTGAAAGGTGCATATAATTAGATTAGGTAGCGAAGCAATAAAGTAGATAGATGAGTTTTGTTACTTGGGCAGTAAAATAACAAATGATGGTCTCAGTACACAGGATATAAAATGCAGAATGGCAATGGGTAGAAAAGCGTTCTTGAAAAAGAGAAATTTGTTAACATTGAATATTGATTTAAGCCTAAGGAAGTCCTTTCTGAAGGCATTTGTATGGAGTGTTGCCTTGTATGGGAGTGAAACATAGACAATAAACAGTTCCAACAGGAAGAGGATTGAGGATTTTGAAATGTGTGTTTTTTTTTTTTTTTTTTTGTTTTTTTTTTTTTTGTGGTTTTAGGGCGCACAACTTCTATGGTCATTAGTGCCCAGGCAAGAACATACATTCGCTATGATCTCAAAGGAAAAAGGTGACTGTCAAAACATCAACAAGAGGCTAAAAACAAAAGATAAAAGACAAAAGGGTAAAATATCCTTCGATAAGTTGGCGAAGTTGATAAAAACCAAACTCGAGCAGCTGCTCGTGTGTTATCAGCTAAAATTTCCTTCAGAGTAGACGGAAAGTGAAGGGCTACACGGAGATGATTAAAATTAACACAAGTCAGTAAAACATGTCGCACTGTCAGCAGTTCACCGCAGGAGCAGAGCGGTGCAGGGTCGGCAGAGAGCAAGTGACGGTGGCTGAAATGGCAGTGACCGATCTGCAACCGGGCCAGGATGACATCCTCTCGCCGAGAGGGCCGTGAGGAGGTCCTCCAAGTGGTCGGGATTGGTTTTACAGTTTTCAATTTATTGTTGTACATTGAAAACCACGCACTGTGCCATTGCGACACGATACTCCGGCGAAGTGCCCGTTGAACATTGTCCGATGGGACGCAAAAGGTAGCCATGTGAGACAAAATAGCTGCGGCCTTGGCTGCTATGTGGGCAGTCTCATTCCCGGGCACTCCCACGTGGCCAGGGACCCACAGGAATGAAACGTGACAGCTGTCATCAGCTAGCAACTGGAGGGAGCGTTGGATCCGATACACGAGAGGATGGTTCGAGAAAGGGTTCTTAAGACTCTGCAGGGCACTAAGGGAGTCCGAACATATGGCATAGAAAGGTTTGCGGTGGTGGCAGGTGTACAAAACGTCCTGGTGGACGGCAAAAAGCTCAGCCGTGAAACTCAAACACTGGTCAGGGAGCTTGTATTGGAACCGGTTGTCCCCGACGACAAAGGCAGATCCGACACCGGCAGTGCTCTTGGAACCATCACTGTAAATAAATATGGCATTATCAAACTGCGAACGGAGTTCGACAAGCCTCGAGCGGTATACCAAATCTGGAGTGCTCTCCTTCGGGAGCGAACTAAGTTCAACGCGAGTGTGAACCTGGGCCTGATGCCACGGTGGCAGTGGGCTTTCGCTCAACCGAAAGGTGGAAGAAGGGTAAAATCGAGCCGCTGTAGTAGGCGGCGAAACCGATCTCCAGGTGGAAGCAAGGCAATCGCAGACAACTGATATTGGCGATTGAGTGAGTCGTCAAAAGTAATCGGTAAGATGGATGGTTGGGCATTGACCGCAGGCGGCATGCATACCGACACAAGAGTATGTCACGCCGAGTGGTCAAGGGCAATACAGCAGCCTCGGCATACAGACTTTCAACAGGGCTGGTATAAAATGCACCGGTCGCCATACGTAATCCCCGATGGTGGATAGAGTTGAGACGGCGGAGAATCGATGGCCGTGCAGAAGAGTATACAAGGCTTCCGTAGTCGGGCTTCGACTGAACAATGGCCTGGTAAAGGTGAAGCAGGACGGTACGATCCGCTCCCCATGCCGTGCCACTGAGGACACGAAGAACGTTAAGGGATCGAGCACAACGGGCAGCCAGGTAGGACACGTGTGTGGACCAGCAAAGTTTACGATCCAACATGAGTCCCAATAATTTCGTAGTCTCCATGAAAGGGAGAGCAACAGGGCCGAGATGTAGAGAAGGTGGAAGAAATTCCTTGTATCTCCAGAAGTTTATACACACAGTTTTCTCAGTGGAGAATCGGAAGCCGTTTGCGATGCTCCAGGAATATAGATGGTCAAGAAAGCGTTGAAGAGAACGCTCCAAGAGACACGTCCACTGGGCGCTACAATAAATTGCAAAATCGTCAAGAAAAAGAGATCCGGAGACGTCGGCTGAAAGGCAATCTACGATCGGATTGATTGCAATGGCAAAGAGTGCCACACTCAAGACGGAGCATGTGGTACCCCATTCTCCTGGCAAAAGGTATCTGACAAAACAGAGCCCACCCGTACCTGGAACTTGCGATCCGCGAAAAACGCTTGAATGAAAAGAGGAAGTCGGCCCCGAAGGCCCCATGTGTGCAATGTGCGGAGAATGCCCGCTCTCCAACAGGTATCGTATGCCTTCTCCAAGTCGAAGAACACTGCTACTGTTTGACGCTTCTTTAGAAAGTTGTTCATAATGAAGGTCGCCAACGTAACGAGGTGAACAGCAGCAGAGCGGTGTCGACGAAAACCGCATTGGATATTAGTCAGGAGGCGGCGAGATTCGAGGAGCCAGACCAACCGAGCGTTAACCATGCGTTCCATCACATTACAGACGCAGCTCGTCAGAGAAATGGGGCGATAACTGGAAGGAAGATGTTTTTCCTTCCCTGGTTTGTGGATGGGGACAACAGTGGCTTCACGCCAACTTGTGGGAACATAACCTTCAGTCCATATGCGATTGTAGGTACTAAGAAGAAAGCACTTGCCCGCATGAGAGAGGTTCTTCAGCATCTCAATATGAATGGAATCGAGCCCGGGAGCAGAAGATCGGGACAGGGCGAGAGCTCGGTCTAGCTCCTGCATGGTGAAGGCGACGTTGTAATTTTCACGATTAAAAGAGCGGAAAGAAGGCGGCCGTGCCTCCTCTACCTGTTTGCGAGGGAGAAAGGCAGGGTGGTAATGGGCAGAACCCGAAACCTCCGCAAAGAAACGGCCCAATTCGTTGGAAACAGCAGCGGGGTCCACGAGGACTGCGTTCTCCACGGTCAGGCCAGGAATCGGAGAGTTGACCCTAATGCCGGATAAATGGTGTAGGCCACCCCAAACAACCGTGGAGGGAGTAAAACGGTTAAAAGAACTAGTAATAGCAGTCCAGCAAGCTTTCTTGCTGTCATTTTTGATACGACGACATTGTGCTCTCATTTGTTAATAATTGATGCAATTCTCCAAAGTTGGGCGGCGGCGGAAGGTGTGTAAAGCACGGCGCCGGGCTCTAAGCGCGTCGCGGCAGGCTGCAGTCCACCAAGGGACCTGGACATGACGTGGAGAAGAGAATGTATGAGGTATGGAACGTTCAGCAGCGGAGAGAATAACCTCTGTGTGGTTGTCGACCTGACTGTCACAGTTGGGAAAATTCTGATCGTGAAAAACAGCCACGGAGGAATAAAGCCCCCAGTTGGCTTTGGAAATGATCCAACTGGTGGGACGATGGGGAATGATCCAGAAAGTGGATGATACAAGGGAAATGGTCACATGAGTACGTGTCAGAAAGTGCATACCACTCAAACCGACCGGCAAGCTGAGGAGTGCATATTGCGAGGTCTATATGGGAATAGGTGTGTGTTGTGTCTGAAAGGAAGGTCGGTGCACTGGTGTTGAGGCAGACAAGATCGATGTGTTGGAGAAGGCCCACCAAAAGGGAGCCTCTCGGACAAGGTGCCGGAGAGCCCCATAGGGGTTGGTGGGCATTAAAGTCGCATATCAACACGAAGGGTGAAGGGAGCTGGTCAACAAGGTGTAGCACAACTAGCAAGAGGGGTCGCCCTGAGGGCCGCTGAGGACCGGATTTCGAGGGAGCACTGCTATCATTGTCTAGGGGCAATGGGTCGTGGTCCATAGGTTCGACCGACGTGCCTGCCACCTCCCTGAGTTGATCTGGAGGGGCAGTTTCCACCGCCGGTAAAGAGCCGGGTGCCCGGCAGACGGAGCGACCCGGTGAAACAGAAGACGGCTGACGCCGGCAACTGTTGGACGGCGTGACGGATGGGTCACGCCTCGGCGGGGAAGGAGAGGAACTCTTTTTCTTGTCAGCTCTTCTGGAAGAGTGACGGCGGGAAGAGTCAGTAGACGGTTGGGAAGCCTGAGAAGCATCTTGTTTAGGTGCCCGCGGTTTACTGGAGGTTGACTAAGACTGTACCTTAGAAGCAGCAGGAGGAAGCGGGGACGTGGAACGGGCAATCTTCGGGCTGGTGGATCGCGCAACTGTGTCAGCGAAAGTGAAGTCACAAGTCTGGGTACCTGGGTACTGGAATCCTTGGTAGGTCGAGTTGAGGTGAGAACCTTACTGTATGTACCCGCTGGGAGGACAGTGGGCTTTCGACTCACCAACAACTTTCGAGCGGCAGATGTCGATACCTTCTCCGTAACCCGAATTTGGGCAGTCGCGAGAGGAAGCCGCATGGTCACCGTTGCAGTTTAGGCAGTGAGGGGACGGAGGTGGGCAATCCCCCTCATGGGCGTCCCTACCACAAGTGACACACTTTGCTGCATTTGGGCAATGTTCACGGGTATGGTTGTACCTGTGGCACTGAAAACAGCGCGTTGGGTTAGGTACATAAGGGCGGAAGGAGATGACTTCATACCCTGCTTTTACCTTCGACGGGAGGTCAACTATGTCGAACGTCAAAAACACAGTACGAGTCGGTGTCAGGTGGTTATCGATCTTTTTCATTACCCTATGGACGGCTGTGACACCCTGGTCGGACATATAGGATAGGATGTCTTCATCAGACAACCCGTCAAGGGATCTCGTGAAGACTACCCCACGTGACGAGTTGAGTGTGCGATGTGCTTCCACCTTGACAGGAAACGTGTGTAACAGTGTAGTCCAGAGTAGTTTCTGAGCTTGGAAGGCACTTTCCACTTCCAGCAACAATGTGCCATTGCGCTGACATGAACAGGTTTTAACAGGGCCAGCAATTGCATCTACACCTTTCTGTATAACGAAAGGATTGACAGAATTGAAATCCTTTCCGTCGGTGTGAGAGACAACAAGATTAAGGTACATTAGGCAGAGTGTTTTTTTGCTGAGGCGAATCTAACTTACGTTTCTGGGTCAACGTCACTACAGAAGAGAAGGAAGTCATCGCGGAAGTGTCCCCCGTGATTACCGGCGTCTCCGATGGCACGCTCCTTGCTAGTGGGGGCCCCCTCCGAGGGCTTACCCGCCTTAGGTGATTGTTCACACCTCAGGTCACACCTCCCGAGAACTGACGGAGGCACCAATCGGCACGTTCAGAAGATACCAGCTCGGGTAATCATCCCTCCTTGGGCCTGGCCTTTACCATGGGGTACGTACGTGCCCTACTTGTCTTCCCGGGGCGGGGAATTACACGTTACCCCGTCACCTGCTACGCATGATAATGCGTGGTTCGGCCTTCAGACACGCACAGGGAGGATAGAAGAAGAATAGAGGAAGTGAAGAGAAAGAAGGAAAGAAGCACCTCAAATGCCGAGGCGGAGACTAATGAGGAGGAGAAGAAGGCTAGGAGAGTACAAGGAGAGAAAGACAGAAATAAAGGGTAAGAAAGGAAGAAACGAAGGAAGAAAAACGACAACAAGAACCACCGTAGCTCACGAAATATGCCCATCCCCGGGCGAAGGCATAAACCGGGGAGGGATTGTGAAGCAGCCTGGGGCATAAGAAAGACTGCTCCGGCTCGGGGCCCCGTGCGCGCCACACACGTACCCACAAAAGGACTGTGGGCCCCCTGGGGGGTTGAAATGTGGTGTGACAGAAGAATGCTGAAGATTACATGGGTGGATAACGTAACTAATGAGGAGGTAGTGAACAGAATTGGGGAGAAAAGAAATTTCTGGCATACCTTGACTAAAAGAAGGGTTGGTAGGGCACATTCTTAGACATCAAGGAATTTGAATTTAGCGTTGGAGGCAAGTGTGTGGGGTAAAAACTGCAGAGCAAGACCAAGAGATGGATACAGTAAGCAGATTCAGAGAGATGTAGGTTGCCGTTCTTATGTGGAGATGAAGAGGCTTGTTCAGGATAGGGTATTGTGGAGAGCTGCTTCAAACCAGTCTCTGGACTGAAGACCACAGCGACAAGCTGTTGGGATTAGGAGTGGTATAGGGGTGAACTAGGACGATGTGGAGGTTGGGTGGGCAATGGAACACCAATTTAGGGGGGTTGGGAGGATCTTAGGTTGAATATCTCTCATTACAGGGTGTGACAGATAATCAAAGCCCTGACATAGGATTTAATTCAGTTGTTCCAGTCCAGGATGGCATTTGGTGACAAGGGGAGCAACTCCTTTGTGCCTGGTTAGTTGGGTTGGAGGGAGGACTGCTTGTGTATGGAGATATGGCATGGGAAATCTGTTTATGGACTTGGTCTGGTGGGTAATTTTTGTCTGTGAAGGCCTATGTGTGGCTTTCAGCATACTGGTTAAGGGAGTTCTCATCACTTCAAATAAGCATTCCACAGGTGGCGAGGCTGTAAGAGAGGGCTTTTTTAGTGTGGAAAGGATGGCATCTGTCAAAGTGAAGGTACTGTTGAGAGTTGGTGGACAGATGTCTATGGAGCCATCATAGTGATGCAGTTTAACATCCAGGAAGGTAACATGTCAGTTTGAGAAGGAGCAAGTGAAATGGCTGGGTGAGAAAGAGTTGAATTTGTGGAGGAATGAGGACAGGGTGTCTTGGCCTTGAGTCCAGGTCATGAAAATGTGATCAATGAACCTGAACCAAACCAGAAGTTGGTTGATTTGGCAGGCTAGGAAGGTTTCCTCTAGACGGGCTATGATCAGGTTGGCATAGGAAGGTGCCATACGGGTGCCTACAGCAGTGCCGCGGATCTGTTTGTATACTTTCCCCTCAAAGGAAAAGTAGTTGTTGATTATGATGTAGTTGGCAAGGGCTATGACAATGGAGGTATTGGGTTTGTAGTCTGAAGGACATAGGGAGAGGTAGAGCTCGAGTGTGGCAAGACCATATGTGTACAGGGAAGTGACATCAACAGTGACAAGTAACGATCCAGGAGGTAGAGGAGTGGGGATGGTAGAGAGTTGGTGAAGGAAGTGGTTGGTATCTTTGATGTGGGAGGGCAGATTTGAGACAGTAGGCTGAAGATGTTGATCGATAAGGGCAGAGATTCTTACACTGGGAGCACAGTAACCAGCCAAGTTTAACTTCCGCTTGCCGTGTAGTCACACTGTGTTGGGAGGCCAGAGATGGCTGACGTGTGTGGATGAGTGTGACTGAGTGATCGTATGGATGAGTGTTCTCTTTCTGAGGAAGGCCACGGACAAAAATTTATAATTGTCTATGTCTTTGTGTGTGTTTTATTTGTGTCTGTCAGCGGGTCAAGTTTGTCTTTACAGTGAAATGTTCCCTATCTACATATTATTATTAAATTTAATTTTTGCTTTAGAAGAATGCTGTTATTTGTGTAAGTGAGATAGCAGATTGTCATTCACGATGCATTAGAGGCTCAGCCTTGAATGTCAGAACTCAGGACAACAAGGAGCAGCGTATCATTGACTGTGTGGTTTGGCGTGTGTCTTGTGATGCAAGTGTGGTGTGAGTCAACAGTTGTAATCCTGGTGAGACAAGACAGACTGGGGCAGTTTTTATTTTATTTCACATGCTGCAAATTGCATGCAGAAACCCTTTAATGAAATCAGAAGAAATACTTTGCCCAATAAGTCTTTCTGAAAGGTTAACTCCAACTTACGTAAACGGTAATAAATTTCTTCTTCGCTTCACCATACAAATGCCTTTGAAGGAATTCAAATTCACCTATATTGATAGGAATGTAGTTTATATTACTTCCTTTGCACCCATAAGCTAGGGGGATGGTTCTGGAGGAAGCAAAATATCTGCTATAGAAATGAGACATGAAGACACGAACATTGCTGTGTGCACATGTTGCTTTAGAGCATGCACTGAAAGCTATTCACTTAATTTATCACCTATGTTTACCATCATGAATCAAACCATGACACTAAAACATTTTAGTGCAGTTACACACTGTGGCTTAATGGATACATACAAATTGATGACAATTTATATCAAGTGTGGAATACAAATTGCCTTTTGTGTGGCCCACTGCTCAGCAAGTATAAAGAATTTTCCACCACCCAGGGCAATGACCAGCAGAAGGTGCTGTGGGTAGAGGGCGAGGCAGCGCAGCACTGCCACTGATGTTGCTGCTGGGGAATGAGCCGAGGAGAGCTCTGCCGCATGCTGCACCTAGGGACAGCAATGTTATTGGGCCAAAATGTTGTTATCAGTGTATGAAAAAGTGAAGTATGTTATGGACATACCCCCATTACAGTCTGGGCATCAGCATTCATGAGGAATGTGAAATAAGAAGTTTTGATCACCAAGAAGTTTTTATCACCAACACTCGGACATGCAAGTCGAGCACTTTACCGCGAGACCACAGATGGAGCTCACATAGGCTTCTTGTAACTGAACTCTAGATGTAGTGCATATACTGCAGCAGCCTACAGTGTTGCCAGATTGCACAGATAGTCAGACTTGTCCCATGTCACAATAGGCATGGGTGTAGGTTCAGCAGCAGGCAGCTGTCGGCGATCTTTTTTTATCAAGGATTTTCCTCCTGGCAAATTTAATTCCAGAATTTCAAACTACTTAAATGAACTTCCACATTTAACTACCATCCTCAAAAAGTACCTATAATGAAATCTGAGATATATTTTATCAAAATTTACACAAATCAGCTAATCAAAGACTAAACAGTTTAAATATAAGAGCAAAATTTTGTGATTATAAAATTAATGCTTTGGTGCCAGTTAAAAACTTACAGTTAACTTCTGGACTTACAATACGACAAGTAATATTTTTTTTTCGTAAATGGTGCATTCCTTACAAAATGGTTTATTTGAGAAGAGATTTTAAATAAACTAGAAATCAGATACTGGGTGCAGAATTTTGTTCTACAGGTTTTTTCCTTGAGTGACTCTATGCACGATTACTGCTGAAGTTGTGCCGCTACTTGTCTTAAGCAGTTGGCCCATGGAATAGCACACCAATCACAAAAGATGGACATAAGTAATAATTAAATAAGAGAAAGCTCTATTACCTACATTACTATGAAAAGTAACATTATTATATTCCAACATGAAACTTCAGCACTATATATCAAGATGTCTTTATATACACTTTTAGCAGAGAACTAAGGAAGAAATAAACCCCAATTTGTTGATGTTTACCTGCAGTATCAGATTACAACAGTCAGCAGACCAGAAATAGAAAATGTCAGGTACTGTAATCGAGTCAAAATACCACGATCACTGGTGCTTGTGCCAATCACCTTCGAGCGCCGGTTGCAGCAGCAGACCATTGGAGTAAGTCAAACGCGAACTTTGCTCTTTGCATGTGGGCATCCATCTGCTCTGTGCACTTTTCGCAGTTCTGTCACACAAAAGCAACCGTTAGCTTTTCTGACCACCAGTGAACATGGTTCTACCTGGCAACATGGTTAATTTTCGTTTCCGCAGCCGGTCCAGTCTCTCAGCCTAGTAGACGGATCATCATGTTTCAGCCCAACTATACAAAAAGACATGCCTAAGTAAGCCATATTCAACTGAAGTGCGGCAGTATCCCCAGAGGTTGCTCGCAAACGACTGTTCCTCCTCAACAGCCATGCATCCCATCAGCACGTAGCACACTTTGGGATTGAGGTTTTTTTTATAGAGGTATTTCCTTCCTCACGACCCAGGCAGTTAAGCCAAGATCCCCATACCCTGGTACACACAACATTCCACCACTGCGCCACACGGTGGTCGCTGAAGTGTGCCCAGACATTACGGTGTCAGAAGACTGTTGGCGCTACCAGTCAGCAGCTCAGGACCCCGGGTTTGCCAAGCCAATGCTCAGCAAATTAATGCTGAGCCCCTGTGGGGTATTATATGTGGTGGCAAATCAAAACATAAACACACCTTGCATTTGAGGAAACTGCATCACTACTTCTATGTAAATAAAAAAAGAAATGTCAACATTGATGTAAATCACACTGAAAAAAGCAGTGTCCCACTTGTAACTAGGATCACACTGAAAACAAAAAAGACAGTGTCACTTAGATCTGGAAACATCACACTGCAGAATAAACAGTGTCACTATGATCACACTGGAATAAAGACACAGTGTCCCTTAGATCTAGAAACATCACACTGCAGAATAAACAGAGTCACTATGATCACACTGGAATAAAGACACAGTGTCCCTTAGATCTAGAAACATCACACTGCAGAATAAACAGAGTCACTATGATCACACTGGAATAAAGACACAGTGTCCCTTAGATCTAGAAACATCACACTGCAGAATAAACAGAGTCACTATAATCACACTGGAATAAAGACACAGTGTCCCTTAGATCTAGAAACATCACACTGCAGAATAAACAGTGTCACTATAATCACACTGGAATAAAGGCACAGTGTCCCTTAGATCTAGAAACATCACACTGCAGAATAAACAGAGTCACTATGATCACACTGGAATAAAGACACAGTGTCCCTTAGATCTAGAAACATCACACTGCAGAATAAACAGTGTCACTATGATCACACTGGAATAAAGACACAGTGTCCCTTAGATCTAGAAATATCACACTGCAGAATAAACAGAGTCACTATGATCACACTGGAATAAAGACACAGTGTCCCTTAGATCTAGAAATATCACACTGCAGAATAAACAGAGTCACTATGATCACACTGGAATAAAGACACAGTGTCACTTAGATCTAGAAACATCACACTGCAGTATAAACAGTGTCACTATAATCACACTGGAATGAAGACACAGTGTCACTTCTTCAAAAATAGACATCACTCTGTGCACCGTCCTCAAAACAGTCTTGAAGGTGGAGGAGTCGAGGGGGAACTGGAGTCGAAGGCAGCAGGCGGTACCGAGCGTCAACGAGAGGACCCATTGCAGGCAGATGGCGTGGTGATGCCCCAATGGTGTGTCGTGCAGCTCAGCTGGCCCGTGTCACATGAAACAGGAGTAACTTTGTATTAGTAATACCTACGCTGCAATAGTTGTTCTGACAAACTTCTTATTAAATGCATGAATAAAGTAGTAAATTTTTATACAGTGTGAGCAATGGCTTTGGGGCATCTGTCTTATCTGTTCAAAACATATGACAGTCTGGAGTGGCAGAGCCTTTACATAATTGTGGACTAGGTGGCCGAAATTGGTACCCGCACTGTACAATGCAGCGGCTGCATCAGTACGGCAGTGCAGTGTCAGTGTTCTCAGCTTACAGTGCAGTGACTGAGGCTGCCATGATGAAAAGTCTGTAGTGCAACTGGCACGCCTCGTGTATCCCTACCTTTCTCTGGAATCCGTACCGATCTTCCCCGAGGTTCGCCGCTACCGAGCCCTTCGTTCCTCTGTAAATAATTTGTATTAGCATTTAGGAACCATTTGTTATTTCGTCATTATATCTGATGACACTTGTCTCAGTTTCCTGTAATATGTGCTCCTGACAAAGTGTGTACATTATCTTTCATCTCATGCAAATGAAATATTCACTTTGTTCCCTGTGTAAACAGCTGTCTTGTGGATGAGCGTGTCATATCCCTAGGTGTGCACTATCTGGTAATGTATAAGTTCTTGAAGGCAATGGCCAGTAGCAATGCCTTCACGTGTTGTGGACATCCTTCTGCAGCCAAATGGAGTGGTGGATTCTGCACACTATTCTGCACATCTATTTGTGCTGATGCCACCAACAGCACCCACATGCCCTGCACATCTTTCCTATGCAGGACTGGGCTGAGGTGCAGTGTACTGAGAAAGCCACAAATGAAGGATTTGCCTGTGTGCATTGACTGGAAACAGTCTCAATTTCATGCAAACTAATACAGCTGTGTTTGTTAGGATGTGAAGCATTACGCAAAATGAAGTTATCAACAACTTGATCGACAATGTTTTTTATCATCAGAACATTCACTTTACTCCCTATTGTTTGCATAGCCATCTGGTTCAATGTGGTAAGAAAGTACAAAATACAGTTATTTCTGCCTGGAACCTAAGTACAGGTGCTGTAGCAACATGAAAAATTGGAAATAATAAACATCAGCACATCATTATTGATAATATCACAGTATGTAACGATGTTCTCTCTTTCACCACTGAAGAAGTGTGCTACTAATGTTTAATTTCTCAAAAAGTATTCCAGCTCATATGTTTAACCACATCCTTGAACTAAGACACTATGCAAGCAAACACCTCAAACTGAATTACAGCTCTATTTTCTTTGATATGTAGTTATGTTTGAGACTTTTACATCGATACATAAGTACTTTGAACTTCATTAGTGATTTCTTTAAAATGCATTGTAGTGCAACCTATGATACAAATCATGTTTGGGAAACCATAAATAAGTCAGAATTAGACCCCAGAATAAGTCTTTTGAAGAGCTGATACAAAAAGCTATAGTTTACCATAGTGGTAGCTGTAACTCATTTTCAATATCATGCTATCAACTTCATGACAAATAATAGATTTTAATATTGCATGCTTGTAGCTGAGTGTTAAGTAATCACAAAATGTGTTACTATACTGTCACAGCTAGCTGATTCACAACTTTAAGGTGGCTAAAACTTGCAGGAAAGACATAGATACCTCAAAGAATACAGAACAGTCAGGCACCCCCACCTCACATGCATGTGTCGCTGATAAATACTAATTGAGGTGTTAAAACAGGGTATTATTATTATCCACATTCTTGAAATATGACGACAATAACTTTTTATTGTGTGCTGCCTTAGCCAGTCACAAACATAGTGGAGTAATGTATCTTTCTGGCAGCTTCTTTGCCAGTGCTGATGGCACGTACAAATAGTTGCATTGTTGGCGTAAGAATGAGTAGGTTATGTTACCATCTTTCTGAGTAATGAAGTATATTATCTACATAAGTAAGGTACTATTTGATTCAGTACCACCATATTACCCACGTCGGTAGCGGGACATGACAATGAATGTATCTGGAGAAGACAGGGTTACAGATATTTCTTGCTGCTACTACTACTTGCTAATTACGACGCGGCATTGTATTCATGTTCATACATATGCACACGTCGATTACCAACAGCGATGCTAGCGCTCAAAGTGGATACATTCGAAGCGGAGAGAAGACAAGCAACTTTTATAATCAAATATACAGTGAGGCCCTACATTTTATGACATTTATTTGATAAAAAATACCTGTATGTCCAAGCTCCTTATTACAATATCAAATATCTTTGATGTAAATACATGACATATGGACTTTTACAAAGATATACAACCGTGTAATACCATTCTCAGATCCATTTATGTAACGGTTCAGATAGTATAAGAGTTCATTTTAGTGTGTTACTTTGAGTATGTTTTCACAGTAATAAATTAAAAATAAAATATTTTTCAGATTGTATGAGAACATTTAGTAGGTAAAATACAAAAAATTTATGGGGTTGGTGCGCGATTCGCATGCTCTGGATATGACAACATTGTGTCTCTCCTCTCTCTCTTTCAATCAGTGTGGTATCAATTGTTTTGATATTTTCATGTCCTTTGAAATGTAATAGACATGACATCCCAAATGGCTGCCCTCATGTACATGTTCAAATCCGATGGGTGGAATCCTGAGCTACACAAATATGCCTCTTTCCTCCCCCCCCCCATCAAAATTTAAGGTGTGTGGATTACTATAGTATATACCGTAATTCTAAATTTTATTTTCAGCGCTCTTTCATTCAAGTAGTTAGTTGGCTAACCCCTTTCTTTCAAACTTATGATAGATGTTCAAAGAAATACTGAAGAAAGGGTAAATCATGCTGATTACATTTTAAAAATCCTCTTTATGACTCAGCACAATACGATAAATGAATATTAATGATTCTGATTGTTGTCTGAAACATTATGTTACCCTACTATGACCCCATCAAGTTTTACCTACATTCCCTCTGCAAGCATGCTTTCGCACTAGCCAGATTACGGTCCCACATTTTGTTTACTCAGGCATAACTTAATATTTGGCATTATCCCCAAGGGCCTCACACTAAAAGTTTCCATCTCTGGACGTAACCCATCCTTTCATCAAACCTAACACTAATTCCAAACAGAACAGTCCATGCCCTCACCCGCCTAATCCTTAACCTATACATCAACTCCGCCAATGAACACACCTGTAAACTCCTATCCCTCATCAAAATCTTCAACCTTTCCACTCCTACATCCACACCCACAGTTCAGAACATCCTCTTACAGGCCAACCGCAAATTGGAACAGCATGCCACCCTCCACCTAAAAATAACATAACTAACCCAACTCCTTGTTACACACCTCCAGAAAGGCAATACACACTCCCTCAACAACCTCTCCAATAAACCTCAAGCTCCTCTTATTGCACAGAAACCCAGTCTCTCCCATCTTCTCAATCCTCCAATCCCCCCCAGAACCTTTAAATCCTACTCCACACAATTCGGAACCACAACATCCCAATTCAGTAGTCAACCTCTCCTCTACACCTCTCTCCCAATCTGAAACCTCTGTCCTACCCGAAGGCCTCACCTTCAGCCCTACCCCCAAATTCAACCAAACAGCCCTTGTCAAAGATTTTCTCTCCTATACTCATAGTCTCTGATGGAGATATCACTTTGCCATGAAGAAATATAATCGTACTCCTAATGATCCAGCACCCCAAGACACCACTCAAATAGAACGTTGCCTGTAACAGTTCCGTCCTCCGTCACAGTGAGATCGACCCGCTCTTACTCAAAATCACCCTCTTCAAACCTTCCAGGATTTCTTTACTTCCAAACTTGCCTCTCAGTCTTTCCTGAGAAACCTTCATCCGTCTCCCAACATTACCACAGCTGAATCCCGAGCCATCCATGATCTAAAGGCAGACCCTTCCATCGTCATTCTCCCAGCCGACAAGGGATCCACAACCGTGCTATTTGATCAGCAGGAGAATGTAGCTGAGGGACTGTGTCAACTTTCAGACAACACTACCTACAAAGTATGTCAAGACAATCCTATCCCTGATGTCTAGGCAGAGCTTCAAGTAGTCCTCAAAGCCTTAGGACCCATACAAAACCTTTCACCTTACTCCATTAAACTTCAAGACCTCACCGACACCAAGCATCCCCACCTTCTACCTACTTCCTAAGATCCACAAAGCCAATCATCCCCCCCCCCCCATTGTGGCCGGTTACCAAGCCCCTACAGAACGAATCTCTGCCTACATAGACCAACACCTTCAACCCATCATGTGCAGTCTCCCATCCTTCATCAAAGACACCAACCACTTACTTGATCACCTGAAATCCTTACCCAGCCTTCCTGGATACCCAAGCCTGTCAACCCAAAGTTTAGTATAGATTCATTGATGACATCTTTATGATCTGGACTCACAGTGAAGAACAACTCCAGAATTTCCTCTTCAACCTCAACTCCTTTTGCCCCATCAAATTCACCTGGTCATATTCCAAATCCCATATTTTCCTTGATGTCGACCACCATCTGTCCAACGGCCAACTTCACACATCCGTCCACATCAAACCAACTAATAAACAACAGTACCTCCTTTATGACAGCTGCCATCCATTCCACATCAAACGTTCCCCTCCCTACAGCTTAGGTCTTTGTGGCAAACGGGTCTGCTCCAGTCCCGAATCCCTGAACCAGTACACCAATAACCTAATAACAGCTTTTACATCCTGCAGCTATCCTCCTGATCTCGTACAGAAGCAAATTATCAGAGCCACCTCCTCATCTCCCCAAATCCAGAACCTTCCACAGAAGAACCCCAGAAGTGCCCCTCTTGTCACCCAATACTTTCCAGGACTGAAGTGGACTCTGAACGTGGCTCTACAGAGATGATACAACTTCCTTAAATCCTGCCCCAAAATGGGATCCATCCTTCATGACATCCTTCCCACTCCACCGAGAGTGTCTTTCCGCCGCCCACCTAACTTCCGTAACCTCCTAGTCCATCCCTATGAAATCCCCAAGCCACCTTCCCTACCCTCTGGCTCCTACCCATGTAACTGCCACCATTGTAAAACCTGCCCTATGCACCTTTCCACCACCACCTACTTCAGTCCTGTAACCCTAAGTTGTACATGATCAAGGGCAGAGCCACTTGCAATAGCACCCACATGATTTACCAACCGACATGCCTGCACTGTGAAGTGTTCTATGTGTGAATGACCAGCAACAAACTGTCCATTCGCATGAACGGTCACAGGCAGATTGTTTGTTGGTAATGAGGATCACCCTGTGGCTAACCTTGCCTTGGTGCATGGCCAGCACATCTTGGCACAGTGTTATACCATCCAGGTTATCTGGATACTTCCCACCAACAGCAATCTTTCAGAACTCTGGAGATGCGAACTTGCCCTTCAACATATTCTCTCTTCCTGTTGCCCACCTGGTCTCAACCTCCGCTAAATTCAAATTTCCACCCACTGTCCTTAACATCTTTGCGTCGGTTCTGTGGACAGAGCCTCTGCCTCAAGTGGTATCTCTGTCCAACTTCTTTGCTTTCTACAAATGTCTGCCTAGTTGTGTTTGTGTGTGTGTGTGTGTGTGTGTGTGTGTGTGTGTGTGTGTGTGTGTGTGTGTATTTGTTTACCTTCCTTTTTTCCCCTAAGGTAAGTCCTTCCACTCCTGGGATTGGAATGACTCCTCTTCCACTTCCTTAAATCCCGTATCCTACCATTTCTCATTTCCTTCCTTCCTCTTTTTCCTGAAGAAGCTGCCAGTGGTGGCGAAAGCTTGAATGTTTGTGTGTGTTTTTATGTGTGTTTTTTGTTTCTATTAGCGAGCCTATACTTTGGCTAAGTCAAACAATCTTTATTTTTATACAGAATCAATATTTATTTAGATGAAAATCATTATAATACAAAAATGCGTATCATTACATTTTATAAAGCAGAACAGATTCTTGCAGGTTATATAAATTCATGTCTTCCGATACATCATAATTGTTTCTCTCAGTCAGTTTTATTTCAGTCAGTCAGCCACAGCACACTACATACCATAACTGATCTGATGTCCATAATCTATAATAAGAATATTCTTTCTAAATTAACCTATATTATGAATAGAGCCATCATAACTTAGTTTTAGAGAAGTTATTAATGTCAAGATTTTATGGAAGTATTGGTGCCAGATACATTTTTGTGGCAATCCTATCCAACAGTTTGGTTAGTTTGGTAATTCGGCAGTTTATTTATTTCAATACATCACAAATGACTTTTACCATTTCAAAATATATCTGCAGACAGCTTTTAAGCTATGCTCAAGCAGTACTGGTTAACACAGGTTTCCAAAATTCCATCATGAAAGAAGACAAAATAAATACTCAAGACTTCGAATAAAAAACAAACACCAACGTATGTAATTCATAAGTAGTTACCCCTGGAGTATTACAGCAACTTAAATCATGTAACAAATTCAAGCCTCCTAGTGCAGATTGTATAGGCAACTAGGTTACTTTCAAAGTGTGCTGATGCAATAGTTCCATACCTCTCTCTCTCATATACAACCGCTTGCTCTGCGAAAGTTACATACCCAAAGACTGGAAAGTTGCACAGATCACTCAAATATTGAAGAAAGGCAATAAAAATTATTCACAAAATTCCAGACATATATCATGGATGTCAGTTTGCAGCAGGATTTTAGACCATACACTTTCCTCAAAGATTATGAACTACCTCAAAGAGAACAATCTACTGACTCACAGTAAACAGAGATTCAGAACGCATCTTTCTTGTGAAACACAGGTAGATCTTTACTCACATGGAGTTACAAGTGCTTTGGACAAGGGATTTCAAAGCGATTGCATATTTCTCGATTTCTGAAAAGCTTTTGACACTGTACCTTATAACTGACTTCTAATCAAATTGTGTTCTTATGGAATATTGCCACAGTTATGTGATTAGATTAATGATTAACTGTCTGGAAGGTCACAGTAGGTGACACGCAGCCATCGCGTAAAACAGAAGTGACACCTTCCATTCCCCAGGGAAGTGTTACAGGGCACCTACTGCACCTAATCTTTAAAAATATTTCTGGCTGATCACAGATGATGCTGTCGTTTACTGGTTAGTAAAGACGCCAGAATATCAAAAGCAGCTGCATAATGATTTATCATTTTTCTAATTATTTGTCCTGTAGATGATACATTTGCACAGTAAAGTACATATGTTATAGGCCAAGTCAATAAGAATTAATCACATTTGCAACATAGTGAATAGGTGAAGTACATAAGAATAAAATTAAGAATATGCTACAATGAAGAATAGCTGTGGTTCAATAGCACAAGGCAAGTCACAGGATTTGCAAATTTATCATAAAAGGCAATCTTCAGTATTAGCAAAATTAACATACTGTATTCAAAAAATGTTCAAATATAGTACAGGAGATTAGAATAGAGTTCATATGTAAGTGTAATACTTACAGATAAAACATCAGTTCACAGAAAAGACTTAGAATTTTGTTTCAAGAAATTCCTGAATTTAATAAAAGCAGCAATTTAGTAATTATTCGTTCGATTCAGTTCTCATTATTTTCATATTATTTATAGTTTTTAAGTTTGGAGGGAGATGAGTACAAATTTTGCTCACTATACACTTAATCCCGTAAGTGTATTAATGAGACACAGAAGTGTTTGGATTTTTAAATAGTTAAACTGTGGTTTACAGTGCACACTTCATTTTTAAACACTATTATTCTTACTGCTTGTTTCCGAAATTTGAAAATTGCAAGCGATTGAGTACCACTTCACCAGAAGATCAAGCCATAGCTCAAAATAGACTCAAATGGAGCATGGTACATCATCTTCAAAATATTTATACTGACTGCATTTCTAAGTGATCTTAATAAATAACATTTTGTGTTAAGATTCTGTGATAAGGACTCAATATGTGGTTTCCAATTAAGAATGCTACTTATCACAAGTCCAAGAAATTTGGTGTCCTATCTGTTAGAAATGGTGTCTTTCACTGCATTATAGGGGGTGGAAATTCTTGTCTTGTGTGGAAATTCATGCTTATAGTTTCCCAAGTATTAATGAGTAGCCTGTTTGATTCAAACCAAGACTGAAATTGACCAGTAGATTCATTAACGACATCTAGTAATATGTTGACTCTGTTTGTAATCAAAGTATTTGTGTCATTTGTATACAGAAAGGAGCTGACATTAGATATGTGTTTTGGGAGGTCATTCATGAACAGCAGGAAGAAAACAGGGCCAAGAATAGACCACTGAAGAATGCAATTTACTGTATGTTGCGAATCTGATCTGAAAGACCTAGAAGTCTTTATGCAGATAGAAAAGTTACCATCAGGTGGTCTGTAAACATAATACACATATTTAAGTCACAAAGTACTACCCCCAGGTAATTTACTGTTTTTGTCTGAGAAATACACTTCACACAGCAGAAAAGAATCATAAATGATATTGCTTCTTACATATATTCAAGTTCCACCACCTCTTAAATTTTTCTTGCTATAGTGGTGAGCTATTGTAAAGTTTTGGAGACACACATATGATTGTTTTGTCTGATTTAGCTAATAGCGTAAATGCATGTTTGATAGAACATTAGGATCAGACATGGGAATTTCCAGTTCATAAATTATTTAGCAATGCCTGAACATTGTGACAATGTACTTCAAGTTTGTCATTCAGTGTCAGATGTTCATATTCCATCTGAAAGTACCATTTCAAACAGCAGCAGGAGCTCAAGAGTTCCAAGAAGATCAAGAAGAACAAAAACAGCACCAACCAATACTGATAATTTGTTATGGTCAAGCTGCCAGTTTCAAAAGATGGAATAATAAACATGCATCTAGTCTCTCCTGTTGCCTAACTTCAAGAAAATGTTTGTGACAGTCTGAATATATGCCACAATGTCCAAGGACTAGAGAATAAATTATGTGAACTTGAAATCCTCACAATTGATACTAATATATTATTAAAAATACATGTATTGTGCATTAATAAGCACTGGCTAGAACAGCCAGAGTTATCAGTTGACTGAAAATTTGTAGCATAGTTCGCCAATATGGTGGCAAAAACTTAAAAAATGGTGTAACTTGTATATATGTAAGAAATGTTATTGAAGGTGTACCTTTCTATCCTTGCGAAATGTATTCTACAGACAAAGACGTTGAATTAGCAGGATTAGTAATTGCAGACCTAAATATGTGTATTATGTGTGTGTACAGATCACCATATGACAGTTTTCCCATCTTCCTTAAAAACTTATTCTATTACTAGAAAAAACATCTCACAATAATTCCAAAAATGTTGTTATACGTGAAGATCTTAACAATGATTTTATTAAAGAATCTCCCCAAAAGGGGTAGTTTGTGAAATTAATGTTGTCTTTCAATTTGAATATAAAAGAAAAGATGTGTCTCCAACAAGGCTAACAAGTTGTCTTGATCAGGTTGCAACTGACAGACGGCTCTATAAAGGTCTGGAAAGTTCACTTCTAAGATCACAGTGCACTTATAACTCAACTGTCCCTGTCCATGTCCAACGTTCTGAAAAAGTAACTTTAAAATGTAGAATCTATAATGACAGTAATTTAAATTATTCCTTATATTCTTTAATGAAAGAAGACTAAAAAGTGTATATAATACAAAAACTGTATGAAAAATTTCAAAACTTCATTCAGATATTGGAGTATCATTTCAATTGCCATTTCCAAGAAAGAACAAAAACCATTACACACAAAAGGAAAAATTCTTGGATTACAAGTGGCATAAAAGCATTCCCAGTAAAAATGAGGTTATTACACAGAGCTACCAAATTGGACAGTTGCATGTTGGAACAATTCAAACTGTACTTTAAAAAATACAAAACTACTTCTAGAAGAGTGATGAAAGGAGGAAAAAAAGGTCCACAATGATAACCTCATTAGGAACTCCTCTAACAAGTGTAAGACAGTATGCTGTATAATAAATGACTGGTATAAGGAGAAACACACAGGATAAATTTAAGTTGAACATAGAAGGCCGAAATACAGAAAACATACATAAAATTGCCAATGTTTTTAACAAATATTTTTTGCAGAAACTACATCAAATGTTCTACCTGTCAGTCGAAACACTGTACACACTACTGCTAAAACTATGTCCCTCTGAATAAGTTTCTTCTCATTCCAGCAATTCTTTGTGAAATAGAGGACATCATAAAGATAGGAATTTAAAACAATCCCCCTGTTAGCCATCTGATACCATGCAATTTACTAGGAAAATGTTACAGTTTCATCTGTGGGCCTCTATTTAATATTAACACTTCCTTTGAGGAAGGAACATTTCCTGACCAGTTAAAAATTTCTTAAATTATACCAATGTACAAGAAAGGAGAGAAAACTGCCTTGGAAAATTAAAGACCTATTGCAATATTATCTGCATTTTCAAAACTCTTTGATTACTGTGTTTCCATAAGTTTAGAAAGCTTTTTGGGCATCAACAATGCTGTAACACCTCAATACAATTCTAGCGAAAATGGGTCAACCATAAATGCTCTCCTTGAGTTTTTAGGGAAGTGCTCAAGTCTAATTGATCGTAAACAGCTTATTTGTTGGTATATTCCTGGACTAATTTAAAGCCTTTGACACAGTCAACCACAACACACTCCTCACAAACCTGCAGAAATTTGGAATCAGGGGTGCTGCCCACAGCTGGTTCTATAGCTACCTGAGGAGACAATATGTAGAAATGAGAAAACCCAAGGAATCTACTAACTGTAGATCAGATACTCAAAATATAACATGTGGTGTTCCACAAAGGTCTGTTCTTGGACCAGTGCTTTTTACATTATTCCTAAATGAACTTCCAGAAAACATCCCTAATGATAATTCTTTTTTGTATTCTGATGATACAAATATTTAATTACCAGCAGAGAAGATACACATCAAGAGCAAGTCAAACTACTAATCAATTAAAATCTTGGTTTGTGGCAAACATACTGCACATAAACACTCAAAAAATGTAGATATTAGCTTTCAGAATGTTACCCTCATCAATGCCGACATTGTTATTGCTAAAGATGAAATTATCAGTGTACAGGACGCCAAATTCCTTGGACTAACTATTAATAGTACACTAAACTGAAAACTGCATATAGAGGTAATGGCAGAAAGCTAAGCACAAAGTGCTACCTACTTAGATCAATAAAAGATTAAACCAACATGGAACCTTTGAAGCCCATATATCATGCACAGTTTGACTCCCTTATGAGGTATTGCCTAATTTTCTGGGGAAATAGTTCATAAACAACAAAGTTTTCAAATTACAGAAACAAGTAGTCAGAATTTGATATGTAACAGGCACGAGACACAACAATATTTAAACACAGTTACCACCACTTTTTCTTAGTTAAACAGACAAAATTAAAACTGTAATGTTGTAAACAAATGTCAGCACAGTATATCAGAGTAAGCAGTTATAACATTACAGAACAAATAATTACTATAAACAGTGTAATGTGGTATAAATCTTGCTTTCCTTTTTGTTTATATATGCTATGTGAGAGAATACTGAAGTATCTTGATTTTAATGTTTGTATATATATTTTAAAGTTGACTAAAATGGTCAATCACATGACAAAAACTTTACAGAACAAACAATTACTACAAACAGTTTGTGATATAAATCTTGCTTTCCTTTTTAGTTTAGATATGCATTGTGAGAGAATCCTAAAGTGTTGGCGATTTCAATGTTTATGTATATTTTTTTAAAGTTTACTAAAGAGGTCAATCACATGACTAAACGGAGCTGGGAGCAAGGGCGGAAAGGTGCGTGGTCTTCTGCATGCCGGATGCCGAGTAGGTAAGGTAGCTGCTTATAGCGGCATCAGTGCGGTACGCGTTTTATACGCCACATGTGGCGTTCCGAAATTTGTAAGTGCGCTTGTATGCAAATGTCTTCTATTTTCAGCTCCAATAGTTACACAAGTGGTGAGGTTTTTTATTGTAAATTGTGATATATAGTGTACATGTGACTAAAGAAAATAAACTAACGTAGAAGCACAAGTGTGGACTTATTCGTTGACGGTACTGTACCTTGTTAGTTCACTGGTTTACAGGCATACACTAAAAGGGTAAAAGCAACAGTGTTACAACCGCCCCTTGGCGAGCCAAGATACATTTATGTTAGGTTGTACACGAGCCCTGGCCGTTAGGCATGTTGAGCAGTGGATAGTCTGAGTATTATCAAAAGTTAATTACCAATATAAAATATCCTATCCATTGGTAGGAACGTAAACTATGGAGTAGTTGGATGTAAATCTTCAAATATTGATGAGCATATAGCTGACTAAATAGATGTCATGTAAAGTGAAGAAGAATATATGTGAACGTATAAACATCTATAATCAGTTTTAGATTAGTTTTTGACAGAATACCAACATAAGTAATAACCCGCAAATCCATTGTGTAGATAAACATGCCCAATTCACTATTCATTGCAGTCACTATTATTATAGAATAAACAAATATAAATTATAGAATTAATCACACTTGTGAATAATAGACATGTAAAGTTAGGGACAGTTTCCTATTAACATTTTCCATGTTATTACAACACATGTGATATTCATTCTACTTTTCCTATTTAGGTACCATATGTTTTCAGATATTAGAAATAGTTAAGAGGGTTTAAATGTTATTAAAAGATGGAGTCAAATTTAAGCTTGATTTTCAGGATATGAAATGTTTTTATGATTTAAGATAAGTGACTGTAAATTTAATATTTGCATTTTTTAACCATTCCAACAATGCTGGGCACTGTCGGGAATGATATGTAAAGGTCAAAGGGGCGCAGTTCTGATTCAAATTTCAAGGTAGTCACTATGCCCATCAGCACACTGGTATTTAATGGTTAGAATTGATTGTTGTAGTAGCAAGTTTTATTTAACATGTGCAATTGAAGTTCTGATTCAAACATATCTGATGTTGCTCTTCATAATTCCAATCCATTTGCATACACAACAAATGATTTCAGATGCTTGTATTCAATGGAATCCAGATGTTGCTGCAGTTTCATTAATCCAGATGCTGAGTTACCAGAACTTACACCACACCCCAAGATAACAAGGTAACATCATACAGAACTTTGTGGTGAAGTGAGCAAGGCAGGTAGGCTCTTTTCGTTTCAATTGGTGCAATTAGGTGGCAGGCTAGCCAGTTACATATCAAATTATCACATCAAAATATAGAACTGAACACTGTAAACCACTGTTTAAAGCATTAAAAATCCTTGCAGTTGTATGCTTCAATATAATGGAACTGATTTGTTTTGTAACACAGCATTTAAAAACCCTGCACAAAAATCTGCATTTCCACACACATGATACTAGAAACAAAACTCTGCTAAGAATAATAGCACACCATACTTTTGAATTTACATGTTGTATACTCAGCTTGTGTTCTGTATTTTATATGTAACCCAAATAGAAGTGTGTTTTCCCTTTTGTAATAGTATTTTTTAAGTGTTCACTTTAGATTTCCAATGCTACTTGTTCTATTTGTATTCTATATCTTGTATGCAAACCTGAATGCATTAATACCTTTAGTGTTCTAATACATCCAGTGTTTTACTTTAGTAGTGAAAGTTGAATTTTTACAGTACTTGGACTTGCCATGTTATTTGCTTGTGTATTTCTTGGTATTTTACTACTACTGTCATAATCAATTTAACCATCTCTGTCATCTCATCATCATTTTGACATGTCCTATATCATCACTTATCTTTTGATACAATGTATGATCTGCGGGATACATAAAATTACAAAAGCAATTGCATATTCTTCAGTTTAGGTGAGATTAGCAGGACTATCTGCTATGTGAAAGATTAGTTTTGACCACAAAAAATTTAGATATCTGCCTGGGGTAAAAGTTGGCAAATTGACCATAAACAATGAAAAGTTTGAAGTCATCCATCTGATTACTAAAAGACAGCTGTTGAATGTTCATTTATACAATAAATCAATCAAATATAAAGATGTTATAGTTTTTAGAATGTTATGTTTTTCTTGTGATTTTAGGACGCACAACTGCTGAGGTCATTAACACCGGAATCAAAACTGGGATATACTGAAGAATAATAAGCCTATATGAAAGATGCGAAAACATAGGGCACAGAAAGAGCTAAATGTCCTTTGCCAAAATAGTCAAGTTGATAAAATTCAAGACTTGAGCAGCAGCTCTTGCGTCGTCAGCTAAAATTTCTTCCAGTGTATTCAGTAGATTCATTGCAGTCCAAACAAGAGTAAAATTTTGACCACAGGAACATAACAGTGAGGGTTCACCAGTTAGCAAGTGGCGGTGGCTGAACTGACAATGTCCAGTCCACAACCAGGCCAAGATGACCTCTCGTTGCGAGCGGTGTGACGGGTTCTTCCACGCCATCAGGAGTGGTTTAATGGTTCGTAGCTTATTATTTGTAAGCCAGGACTGCAAATTATGCCACGACAATATAAGGCATTGGGTTAGACCCCTCGAATATCATTCGATGGGACACTGTACGTAGCTGTCTGAGGTAGGAGAGTTACAGCCTTGGCCGCGGCATCAGCAGCCTTGTTACCAGGCATGCCTGCGTGGGCAGGTACCCACAGGATATGAATGCGAGGGCTGTCGGCAGCTAATAATTGAAGGCAGCGGTTGATTCGGTGCACAACGGGTTGGACCGAAAAGGGGTCTCTCAGACTCTGGATGACACTGAGGGAATCAGTACAGATGATATATAAAGGATAACATTGATATATAGTACAGCCTGATAGACGGCAAAAAGCTCAGCTGTGAAATTCGAGCAGTGGTCATTAAGCCTGTACTAAAAACCATCATCCCCAACGACAAATGCACATACAACACCTTCATTGGTTTTAGAGCCACTGTATATATGAAGACAGAACTTTTGGGCCACGCACAAAGTTCAAGAAACCTCGAGCAGTATAAAGTATCAGACATACTCTGCTTTGGGCGTGAGGTGAGTTCGAGGTGAATGCAAATTTGAAATGTGGAAGGGAGAGTAAAATTGAGCTGCCGAAGCAAGCGACGAAAGTGGACACCAGGAGGGAGCAGGGCAGTCGTCGACAGCTCATATTGGCTAACGAGGGAGTCATTAATGAATGATAGATAGGAATGGCGGTGGGGCAACAACAAAAGATGGCATGCATACTGAAGCCATTTGCAACACTCCAGGAATAGACTGTCAAGGCAATGCTGAATACAACGTTCCAGGAGACACGTTTTCTGAGCGCTGCAATAGATCGTGAAGTTGTCCATAAACAGGGAGACCGATACATCAGCAGGGAGGCAATCCATAACTGGATTGATTGTAATGGTGAAAAGTGCTATGCCCAAAACGGAGCCCTGTGGCATCCCAGTCTCCTGGGAAAAGGTGCCGACAAAACAGAGCCCACTCATACTCTGAACACTGCATCTTTTAGAAAGGCATGAAGGAGTACCTTATATGATTAGATTATTTAAAAAATCTGATAATTTTTTTAAAAATCTGATAAAAAATCTAATCATATAACCAGTGCTGCTGAACATATACAGATAAGCATTACATCAGCTTCTATTATCAAATGCGCAGCAAATAAATCAACAACAATATTATAAGTAATGTAAGTAAAACTTTATAAAAATTTATGTAATTATGTTAGAGGAATATATGTAACAGCTCTTATATATTACTTGTATTACAGAACACCTGATGATGGTCTAAGGCCGAAATAAGCTTATAGTGAGTTAATAAAGTTTAAAGCAGTGTTAAAATAATATATAATTATTGTGGTATTAAACATGTCAATCAAAGACATACTCCACACTGCGGGCCCCAGAGAACGAAAAAATAACTTTGGCAAGTTAGGCAAAATTTTCTTTGGCTTAGATTAATCGTGTTTCTTTTTCTGGGTAAATGTGGATGAAGATGAAGAAGAAGTAGTCATTGAGAAATTGTCCCCCACTACTACTAGCGTCTCCGATGGCGCGCACCTTCCTGATGGGGAACCTCACTCAGGGCTCACCCGCCTTAGGTGATTGATCACACCTCAGGTCACACCTCCCAAGAAAAAGACAGAGGGACCAATCGGCATGGTTGGAAGGTTACAGCTCGGGTAATCACCCCTCCCTAGGCCTGGTCTTCACCAGGGGGTACGTGTGGGCCCTATATGCCAATCCGGGGCTGGGACGTACCCAGTTACCTGTTACACAGTGAGTGCGTGGGCAGCCTTAAGGAACACACAGGGAGGAAGAAAGGAAAGAAGAAGGAAGTGGGAAATGCTGAGTCTCAAATGCTGAGGGAGAGACTAAAGATGAAGAGGGAGGCTAGAAGAGTACAGAAAGCAGGGAAATGCCAAAGTAAAGGTTAGGAGAAGAGAGACGGACAAAATTAAAAAAAGCTGGAGCATGAGACCACCTAAAATCACACAGGAAACCCATCTCCAGGTGATGGCATAAAGAGGGGGGGGGGGGGGGACTGTAGCAGCCTGGGGTGCGTGCTACACACGTACCCACAAGAGAGTTGTGGGACCCTGGGGGCAGAATGTCACATTGACAAGTTCAAATTGATACATACCAATTACAATTACCAACAACTTAAATTTCAGATAAAGCACAGATAATATTGTAGGGAAGGTAATCCATGGCTATGTTTAATTGGTAGGATACTTAGGCTACAGTTCTACTAAAAACACTACCTGCACAACACTTTTGCATCCTATTTTGGAGTATTGCTGCCATTTGTGGGATCTGCATCAAGCTGGACTAACGAATAATATAAGGGAAGTTCAGTGAAGGGCAGCTCATTTTTTAGTATCTGGATATATGGAGGACAGTGTCACACATATGATGCACGATTTGGGGTGGAAATAAAAAACAAGCGTCATTCATTGGGGTGTAATTTGAGAAATTTCAGTTATCAACTTTCTCTTCCACATGTGAACATACTTTGTTAGCACGCATCTACTTAGGGAGACATGATATCTCAATAAAATAAATCAGATCAAAAACAAAAATTTGGTTGTTCCTTTATCCAGCACACTATTATATAATGGAACGGTTAAGGAGTTAGATGAACACACTGCCCTGCACTCAAACGTGATTAACAGACTATCTAGCTGTAGAGTGAAATTGACAAATGGAAATTTTAAGTCAGTTACATAAGAAACACGGCTTGACTGATGTGTACCAACACACACTGTGTTGGTGACTGCGATAGATTATTCCCGTCTGACTAATGACGAAAACATAGTTCACATGTAACAGAGATTGTGATAAACACATTTAACAAAAAATATAGAGCATTTGGAAAAGTTGATAACAAAGGAAAATAACATTCATGTTTCTCAACATAGTTGATGTCATCTATGCAGGCGACCCAGTTGTCAGCCATTCTGCAAATCCCCCTCCATTACCGCAGTGACAGCCAATAACGTTCATTTCATACACACGTGGCTGGTTGCAAGTTATGCATCCTTTCTCCCAAAGGTGCAAATGTTGGCACTCAGCCATAGCTCCTCCCCGCCATGCCTCTACTTGAGAAGTGTTTAATGATCTCCACCACAGGTGTGGACATCCTCAAGCAGTGGAGAAAGCTGTCTATTTTGTTGATTTACACTGGATATGGTTAGAGTCAGTAACAATGGATAGGTGAATGGGAGCTAATAGGACTTAACAGAATGCTAAGTAACAAAGCTGCAGTGCACAGAAGAATAAATTTGGTCCATTCACAGTACTTTGCAGAAAAATATTCTCTGGGAAAAGGCAGTGAAAATAGGTCACATTAAGCACCACTGTGAAATCTGCTGGCTTGGATGCAACTGTGTACTGATGAGATTTTGAGAGCTAATAAAGCCTTTTTTAAGGACAAAACAACACATGACTTCTCAATTATAAAATCCAGTGAGATTTCTGACTGTGTATTTGAAGGGCTACTATTAAATTCTCAGTTCTTTAACGAACAGAATTGACACATATAATCACTATCAAATGTCTAATTACTTTGAACACTAGAGTAAAAACAGTTATCAATCTGCATTCCATTGTAATCAAGAATTATTTGTATATCTCAATAAATATGGCGTCATATCTCGTGAAAAATGATGCCTGTATTAATTATGCAGGTAAATTCAGTCATACGGGTACATACACGTTTATTATGAACTTAACATACACACAGTACTGACTGCCTCTCAGGCAGAGTGCTCTGCTATTTATACACAGTCAGATTGTACCAGAAATTAGAAGAACAGACGATTAAGAAATGAGATTGACAGGACATGCAAAATGGCTAAGCAGGAGTGGCTAGAAACCAAATTCAAATCTGTAGAAGAATGTATAAGAAGGGGAAAAGTAAATTCTGTATACAGGAAAATAAAAAAACACATTTGGGGACAAGAAAAACAGCTCTATGAATATCAAGAACTCAGATGGAAAACCTGTACTCAACAAAGAAGGGAAAGCAGAAACGTGGAAAGAGTACATAGAGGTGCTCTACAAAGGAAATGAACTTAGAGACAATGTTGTAGGAAGGAAAGAGGAAATAGATCAAGATGAAATAGGAGATACTATACTGAGAGATGAATTTGACAAAGCTCTGAAAGACCTAGGTCGGAACAAGGCCGTGGTGGTAGATGACATTCCCTCAGAGCTACTAAAGTCTCTGGGAGAGCCAGCCATGACAAAACTATTTCACCTGGTGTGTAAGATGTATGAGACAGGCAAAATAGCCTCAGGCTTTAAGAAAAATGTAATAATCCCCATTCCAAAGAAATCAGGCGCAGACAGGTGTGAAAATTACAGAACCACCAGTTTGATAAGTCATGGTTCCAAATTTTAACACGAATTATGTACAGGAGAATGGAAAAGCAGGTAGAAACTGACCTCGGGGAAGATCAATTTGGATTCATGAGAAATGTAGGAACTTGGGAGGCAATACTCACTTTACGACTTATCGTAGAAGATAGATTAAGGAAAGGCAAACCTACATTTTTAGCTTTTGTAGATTTGGAAAAAGCTTTTGACAATCTTGACTGGAATACACTCTTTCAAATTCTGAAGTCAGTAGGGGTAAAATACAGGGAAAGGAGAATTATTCACAACTTGTACAAAACGTGGACCACAGTTATTAGACTCAAAGGGCATGAAAGGGAAGCATTAGTTGGGAAGGGAGTAAGACAGGGTTGTAGCCTTTCTCTGATATTCAATTTGTACATCAAGCAGGTAGTGAAGAAAAGGAAGGAAAAGGTTTGGAATAGGGATTAAATTCAGGGTGAAGAAATAGAAACATTGTGTTTTGCTGATGACACTAATTCTGTCAGAGACAGCAAAGGACGTGGATGCGCAGTTGAATGGAATGGACAGTGTGTTGAAGAGAGCGTATAAAATGAACATTAACAAGTGCAAAACAAAGATAATTGAATACAGTCTTAGAAAATGAGGCGATTCTGAAGGAATTAGATTAGGTAATGAAACAGTGAAGGTGGTAGATGAGTTTTGTTACTTGGGTAGTAAAATAACATATGACGGTCGCAGTACAGAGGATATAAAATTCAGAATGGCAATGGAAAGAAAAGCATTTTTGAAAAAGAGAAATTTTCTAACATTCAATATTAATTTAAGTATAACAAAGTCTTTTCTGAAGGCATTTGTGTGGAGTGTTGCCTTGTACAGGAGTGAAACATGGACGATAAACAGTGCCGACAGAAGGAGAATAGAGGCTTTTGAAATGTGGTGCTACAGAGGAATGCTGAAGATTAGGTGGGTAGATCGCATAACTAATGAAGAGGTACTGAACAGAATTGGTGAAAAAAGGAATTTTTGGCATACCTTGACTAAAAGAAGGGATCGCTTGGTAGGACATTCTCAGACATCGGGGAATCGTAAATTTAGCATTGGAGGGAAGTGTGTGGGGTAAAAACCGCAGAGGGAGATCACGAGATGCATATAGTAAACAGATTCAAATGGATGTAGGTTGCCGTTCTTATGAGGAGATTAAGAGGCTTGCTCAGGATAGAGTAGGGTGGAGAGCTGCATCAAATGAGTCTCCGAACTGAAGACCATAACAACAACACATGTTTTCTGCCTCACTGCCTCCAAAACACACACAATTGTTAACAGGGTATGCCTCCTGGTGAAACAAATATTATGATGGGATTTTTAATTCCAAAATAACTAATACAGGAAATGTTGGTCACCATTTTACTTGCTGTCCTAGGAACCACAGAGACATGGAGCAAACACTTAACAGGTGTGACCTGGGATACTCCTATAATAATGGGCAGTAGGGAACATTCAATTGCTTTCAACACTAGCCTCCAACTTGGGACACAGTGTGTGTGAAATTACTGATAACGTGCAAACTTTCCCTAGACAATTTGCACTATGGGAGTGACAGCTTTCACCATAGAAAGCAGTGAAATTCACTAGTGTGCAAGGACTAATTTCCCGAGAAAGATAACCAACATCCGACCATACAGATATGTTTATTCCCAATCTAGGTTTCATATTTAGCTTATTTTCAAGGAATTATATGTTAAAAAAACAAAAATTAATGAACAAGTATCTCTATCGGTGTGAAATATAAAATAATAATAATAATAATAATAATAATAATAATAATTATAGAAGTGTTTTTGACGCATCTGGAATAAAAGGCACCCTATGAAAGTGTGTGTATCCCTCAAACCAGGAAAAGACAATTTCTGTGTGTATTCCCCAATCCCTCATGGGAATACAGACAAAGTGACAAGTGAGTATATAATAGACAGGGGACAGTACAGTTGCTGCGTGTGACACATTGACAATATGGGCAGTAGAAGAAGTGAGTCTGGATAGCCTAATAGACTTAGCATACCAGCATCCCTACACAAGCACCAGGCTCGACACAGTGTTGACCCCATGCTGTCTACCCGACATCGTCTGAGGGAACAAACAGATTGTCACCGTAAGATCAATGAAATGAGGCGCCAATGTAAACGGATAATTTATCAACACAGTTCCACCCTGATGTGGGGTTTTGCATGTTAAAATCCTCCGTCAGGCTGAACATTACTAAACAGAGAGATTAAAAGTCAAGCTGGTAATTGAGGACTGTAGGACTGTACCACATAGCTTAACAGAAAATGACCTAGCAACCACTGTCAGATGCATGTCAGAAAGATGTGCAAATGATAATAACTTGTTTCCGCTGCCTGTCCACAGAACACTTAGATCATATTTGTATCTGAGTGAAGATGTTTGATAAAATATATGACAAATGATCTCCACTGAATCACAGTAGACAGGTAATACAACATTGCAAGTGTATGCTCCTAACAGACATATTGGAGAATGGCAGATGAGCTGGTGGCGTAGTGGATATCCTACCAGACTTTCTATGCTAAGAGCCCAAGTGACAGCGCAGAAATGGAGGATGCAATACACAATGTGGAAGCTTCTCAGGACATTCAGGGTGATATCACACATTGACAGCCATCACACAGAATGAAATACATGTGGCCTTGTTGTATGACACTTGGAACAACTTATCTCAGCCTCACAGGCTGCTACATGACCTTTACAGAAACCAATCTGAGCTAATGGGTGAGAGTGGGCCTAATGCTGCAATCGTAAAGTGTGCCATCGTCCACACAGTGCTTACTGCCTTCAGCATGATGAAAAACACAGATATCTTCAGTTTCTGACACTTATTTTTGGAATGTAGAAGCCTGTAAAACAGAAACCTACCAGACAAATTGTGCAAATTACGTAGGGTAACTTTTCGTGAAACCTCCTCCCAGCTGAGGTGTCTCCAACACATGAAGAGGATGATGGTGACTTTCATACATATAATATGATCCCAATTGGTTAAACAAGGCTTTCAGCCTTGCATACAAGGAGATGAAATGGACACTCAAAAGCAGGGCTGTAGATAGGTTATGTACAATAAATGGTTATTTATCTATTCTCAGATATGTCCAAAAAAGAACAGCCACAATACGAATAATTTTCACCAGACACCCTGAAAGTCACAAGCCTGAGCACATTATCTGCTGGGGAAACGTCAACATATAGTTCTGAAACACTTTTTGACACACTGTTTGCTTTCTTCTCCTACTGTCAGCTTGCAGTTATTATTCCCAACGGTGTCAAACAGGAACAGTCAGGCAAACTGCCAACACTCGGGTGTGCCACGATTTCTACATTTTTGATGCAGAGGATGTGGTCAGGCATGCAGTTATTATGGTGGTCTGGTTGTTGTATTTGGAACATTCCGGGTTCAGATGGCAGCAAAACTGAGTACCCACTTTTATTAAAAGCAGTTATACCCACAGTCATTCTGCGACAACAACGTATGACCAAAGTGACTCTGGCCACACACCTGCTGAGGACAGACATCTGTCTGTTTATGGGCAATGAGCCAATCGAAAGGACATCACTGAGGGAACCGAGACTTTTACTGTAAGTTCATTCGGACTGGAGGTTAATAATATTTCATACTTATGTAAACAATTAACTACTCCAGAGCAGATATCTAGCTAGTCCAGCAGCATGTGCATCGCTGTGCGGTTTCCCCTTACAGTAGCATTATATTTGGATCAGATGGGGTGGAGTGGGTAAGAGTGTTTTGTGATTGCAGGAGTTACGAGCAGTTGTAATGGGCAAGGAGGGTGCAAATGAGCGTTTTAATGCTGTGTGAGACAATTGACTGATGTAATCGGTGACAGGTTCCAGTTCTGAGCCTCTTGAAAAACAAGGTGACACAAATAATTTTCTGTAAAGGACGGCACCTTACTACACTATATTTTTTTGCCTGCGAGATTTTGGGGAGCCGATCACCCTTTCTCCTGACCGTAGGTACCCTTAGCAGTAGTAAAAATTTGTCAATTGGACAAGTAGATTACTTTCACAGATGTCCTCCTGACATGTTTCACTTTGACAGCAGATTCCCTGCAAGTGTTAATATATTGCATTTCATAAACACTCTCCCTCACGATCAGTTTAGGGAGACAGTTGAAGACAAATTGTGTAATGTACTAATGTGTGGTGCTTAAAATGTGATCAGAATTTTAATTAAAAATCCCCAGGAAGACAGAAATTCAATTATATATGCTCATAAATAATAATGCAGCCATTCTGCATGTACACAATACTTTTGGAGCTAGAGCATCAATAAATCTCTCACATAATGGAACCAGTTTTGCGCAAGTGCTCTCTCGTGCTGTTCTTGCACCCCAAATGTGTGGCAGCTCTGAGGATGTGCATGCATTGTGGCTGCAAAACTTTGCCAACGTATCCAGCATAATTGACAACTTTTACAGTAGCACGAAACTGACTGCATGGAACTTTGATCTTATCCTATATAATATGCACGAGAAAAAATATTGTGAATGTAAATAATAAGTTTTATTTTCATTACCATCACACTTACTTTACAGACAGTATACTGAAAATTTCAGTCATATGATATTGGAATGGCCATCAAATAGAAAATATGAGAGAGCTAGTAGATCCAGACAGACTCATTGGTTCTATAGTAAGTTCTAATGATGGAACAGCTGTAAAATTGAAGCTTTGGGGGAGGGGGAGGGAAATTAGTTACAGGGGACACTTTTTTTACCTCAACAATATTGATGAGAGAGTGTAAATAGTATGCTTTTCAAGCCAACAAAAAAGCTAGAATACAGAGGAAACCAAAAGCACCTGTTACAGAACGACGACGACTAAGGTGCGGAACTACATTGATACTGTGTAAGTGAATGATACAAATGGTTCCCGTTATTTTCCAAGTTGTAGGAAGCTAAGATTTTCACAATTTTACCAACATTTTCTTAGTTACTTACTGTATCAAGAACTCAGCCCCTGTAGCATCGACCAACGACAGAACACCCTGTCAGGCAGATCCTGGACCGAGTAGGGGCCAGCAAAAGTATTCTGCCGATAAACAGAGACAAATGACATTCCCACTGGGCAGCAGCCTCATATCCACTACGGGGCATGGCTGGCAAGGACCTTATTCATTACAAGTGTCATGTGATCGAAAATAGGTCCCCAAGGTATTCAAGCATGGCTATATAGTGCCGCAACGAAGCACTGTGGGCCGACCTGATGATGTGACGAAGCCTGGTACTCTACAAGTAACTGGTGCCAACTGTCACTTGGCAGACTCGGACTGGAGATACCGATAAGTAGATTCTACCTACGTATTTCAGGGAAATGGTCAGAACTTTTTGGATACTTCAGGAAAACTCCAGTTAAATTTGTATGTTTGTGATACTGCCAAAGAAGACTTGTGTTATGTACAAGTATTAATAAACTTAAGTTTGATTGAGTTAACATTTCTTGTGGTACTGTTGCTTGCTGACACATCAGTAGCAGTAATTCTTATAATACGCACTGCAGTAAACACTGTGGGTGTTTTGTGACAAATTATGACAATAATGTTCTTTAGACTTTTGTGAGGATGAGTAATGAATTTTAAAATTTAAGTACTAAGCTATTTTTAAGTGTATTCTATTTTATATGCACATTAACAAATGATTATTAGAAGTCTTCTAGTGACTATTACCTTTTAGTAAGTTTGTCAATTTTTTGTGTTCGACACAAACCGATATCAAATTTGTATAGGAAAATTACCATTTGTAATTTCATATGGTAAAATCCTATCTTACTTTAGAATTTGTCACCTGCTGCTGTACAGAAAATGTTCATAGGACAGTTTTCATTAGCTCTTTATCACTGTAGGAGTCTAACATCTTGTAACACACAGCTCCCTCTAGCTTGAGATGAAATGGAAGGAAACAATTTATGGAAAAGTTTCAAAAGCATTTTCACCCCTTATTTATTAGATCAAGCAATATTACACATGGCAGATTTTGTTAAACTTTAACTCAAAATAGCAAGAGGAATTCCTTGCCTCTTTGATCTCTCCCATCCCCAAGACCTGGTAAAAAATTTGAAGACTTCCCATAATGAAATACTTCATTACAGAATTCAGTGAATCAGAAGTTGCAGTGTTCATAGACCGTATCTTTTGAGCAAATAGAAACCACAATACAAGAGTCCAAACAGATTACCAATTGCTTATTAGGTCACCACAATTCCTGTAACCTGTGAAGATATTACAGACTGCATAGTCATTAGCTATTGGTAATCAAACAGTTAAAATAATACTTGTGTTTGCACATAGGGTAATGTTGACATCACGCACGCTAGGTGACAACACAAACAGAGATATATGACTTTCAACATTTGTTAAAATAAAAACAAAAGAATATAGTAATAAGGACAGTTTAGAACTCACCACAAACACTTGGCGACAAGCTGTGACAGGCACATACAAAAGACACACACGTATGACACTTTCAGCTATCGGCCATGGCGTTCTTCAGAAAATAGAATATTCACACAATCACACAGGCACACAAAACAGTCATACCACCGTTAACACCAGCTGCTGCACTTCGAATCAAGTTGTATGACTATAATGGTTGTATGACTGTGTTGTGTACTTGTGTGATTGCGTGAATGTTCTATTTTCTGAAGAAGGCCATGGCCGATAGCTGAAAGTGTGGTATGTGTATGTCTTTTGTATGTGCCTGTCACAGCTCATTGTCAGGTCTTTGAGGCCAGTTGTAAACTTTCCTTATTACCATATTATTAATTACAACCTGGACATACCATTATTTAAAAAAAAGGAACACATACATGAAAGTAATAGACAATAGGTAACTCACCATACAGATGATCGCTAAATCACCAATAAGCACATAAATTATATAACCTCATCTGCACAACTTAAAATTACACCAGTGACCTTCATCAGAAAAAGAAACACACACACACACACACACACACACACACACACAACACACACACACACACACACACGCACGCACACACACACACACACACAAAATCAAATTGTGGTAATGGCATTGTATAATTTACATAACTATCAGTGGCTCTCTGGGCATCTTTACAGTGAGTTGTCTATCCACTATCGATGACATGCCAATTGTATTTTGCATTGTTAAATATGTAATGCTTTAAAAGTGAAATAAATCGATATATCAAAGATGAGGAAACTTAGAAAGTTGCAGTATTTCACACTGAGTGAAGTGGTCGGGTAGGTAAAACAACAAACTATGATTTGCATTTTAGTTTCAAACAGCATATATATTAATAGAGTCCCATTAAATCAGCAAAGTCTTCAAAATCTTATGGATTCCAAGGGCAACGAAAAATTGATATTTCTCACTATTGCTGCCATAAGTCAAACATTTTAAATATTAAGAAAATGTATTAGTGTGTTAATCTAATTAAGAGATTTAACATATTTTCCTAGGTAAAGCATTTAGAAACATTCTCATATATATAAAAGATCTATTGAAAAATAAGCTTCAATCATAAACAACATTATATTAATTTAAAAAGATATGATTGTTTGATTTTATAATATTTTGTACATTTTTTCCCCTTTGATTTTTAATAATTTTGTTTCTTCTCTCTCTCTCTCTCTCTCTCTCTCTCTCTCTCTCTCTCTCTCTCTCTCTCTCTCTCTCTCTTTTCTTTCTGATTTCTTTTTTTCCTTTTCTTTTTACTTTTTATTATTCTTTCCTTTTTCTTTTTTATTTTTTTTTTAATTTATCTTTTTTAAATTCCTACTTTTACAATGGATTTATATTATAAAGAACAATATTCCGCCAAATTTGTAACAGATACATTACAACTTACTTCAACACAGATAATTCGTAAATTTTATATTGTATGTACATATTTTGTTTTGTTAAACTAGAAAAAATATATATATCAGCAGCAAGTTTTGTGAGCAGTTGATACAAACATGTATATTTTAAACACGAAGGTACTGGGAAGACTGTAATAATTACAATAAAAAAACTCTTAATTTTTCGAACATGTTTGTTATTCTTTGAGTGTTGGTAAATGTTTAACCTGCAGTGCAGAAAACTGTGATATATATTTCCAATTTACTAACACTTAAGGGAAACATCTTAACCACAATATGACAGCGTGAAACTTATTCAATACTACTGCATCAAAATAGTGCAGCACTTCATAGAAGATGTTTTGTTGTAAAATAATGATAACAAGTTGCATTTATATATAGACTATAAAATATATATACTATAAATTTACTTTGTTGCAAAATCATCATACCAAGCAGTAAAAAAAAAAAAAAAAAAAAAAAAAAAAAAAAAATGTTATAGTACTGTAAATGTAATTTAGTGTCACTATTTTACAACAAAAATATATTACATTTAATCTATTACAGTAAATTTTATTAAAAATTAAGATTTGCGATTTATTATCAGTCAATATTAATAGAGTCAAATTAAATCAGTAAAGTTTTCAAAATCTTATGGCTTCCAAAGCCAAAAGAAAATGTATATTTCTTACTATCTTTGACAACTCAAACATTTCAAATTTTATGACAATGTATTAATGTGTTAATCGAATTAGGAAATTTAACACACTCTTTTCAGTACAGCAGTTAGGAACTCACAGTAATTAAAAATAACGAGTTCAATGTCAAACACACACTTTTACTAATTTACAAAGATATAATTGTTAGATTTTGCAACATTTTGTACAAGGTTTTTTTTTCTTTTTTTTTAATTTTTTGTTCTTTTTTTTTTTAATTTTTTGTTCTTTTTTTTTTTTTAATTTTTTGTTCTTTTTTTTTTTTTTAATTTTTTGTTCTTTTTTTTTAATTTTTTGTTCTTTTTTTTAATTTTTTGTTCTTTTTTTTTAATTTTTTGTTCTTTTTTAATTTTTTGTTCTTTTTTTTTAATTTTTTGTTCTTTTTTAATTTTTTGTTCTTTTTTAATTTTTTGTTCTTTTTGTTCTTTTTTTTAATTTTTTTTGTTCTTTTTGTTGTTTTTTTTGTTCTTTTATTTTTCATATTCTGTAATTGTTTTTATTAATTTTCTTAATTTTTGCTTTCACAATGGATTAATATTACATATAATGAACAATATTCAGCCAAATTTGTAACAGAAACATTACAACTTACCATAATACAGATAATTCCTTAGTTTTACATCATCATGTGTTCATATATGTTTTCTTATACTAGAAAAAATAAGTATTTCAAGAGTATAATAATTATAATAAAAAGTGCATTTAATTTTTTGAATATGTTAGTTATTCTTTGAGTACTAGTAAATTGGAAATATATATATATATATATAACAGTTTTCTATACTGCAGCATAAACAATTACCAACACTTAAGAGAAACATCTTAACCACAATATGACATAGAGAAACTTATCCAAATACCACTGCATTAAGATAATCTCAAAATTATGCAGCACTGCAAGAACGGCGTTTTGTCGTAAAATAATGACACCAAGCTACATTCATATGTAGGCTATACAACATATACAATATAAATTTATTTCATTGTATAATCATCATACCAAGCTGTAAAAGAAATTGTTTTATTACTGTAAATGTAGCTTAGTGTCATTATTTTACAACAAATATTTAAACATAAACTAAGATGAAACTTTTATTTCAGTAAATTTTACTTAAAAATGTTGAAAATAGTAGCAGTGACTGTAAATGGAGACTTCTATGGACATTGCCATAGTTAATAAAATTTTTCTGGGCATTAGACCACTTCACCAATGTATCAAAGTCCACCAATGTTTTAGCTACTGCCCAAAAAACTTTATTGGCAGTTACAGTGAAATTAATTTAAACAATTTCATATTCAAAAAATAATGTGAACAAAATATTCACTCATGACATAGCTATAATTAACTAATACAATCCATACAAGTGCCTGATACACAATGCACTTTGTACTTTCATTTCCAAATATATATAAAAGAAACAGAAAAGACGGTTAAAAAAGAGGTAAACATTGTCGGGTTAAACAGAGTCAGAAAGGGTGTGGGTCCAGGGAGGGGTCAGAGGGGGGAGCATCTCATCGACTCTGAACTGTCGACCATTCAGCTGACACTGCTATTAACACAAACACATCTTTGACTGGCTCACAAGAAGTCAGTTAAGTACTTGAGGCAATGGACTACTGTCTGCACCTCACACTATTTCTTGTGAACTGGCTGCTTTAGTATCAGGCACAAATTAAAGTCTTCTGGTGCTGGATTTGCACTGGAATGCACAAGTCAAACTCACTGGGACAACACGGACAGTCACAGTTAACTACGAAGTAGAAGTGTGTAGTCAGAGGCACTCCCGAACTGCTGTTTGTACTTCAATACCCTGGTCTCTCAGTCCTGAGGGAGAATGTATGGCAGCAACACAATTAGAAGAAGATTTTTGATTGTCTTAGTTTTTAAATAAATCCTTTGGCCCTCAGGCAACTGACGTCTCTTCTAAAACACGTAGACTGCAGATCCAGATAACTCGGGAATGTTTCTGTGCATAATGTGAATATCCTGTAAGCAGAGGTGAAGAACTGTCCTTTACAATGAAAATGATTGCTCATGTAGCAGTGGCTTGGTGCAAATGACTGAGTAGCAACATTCTATTGTAAGTTTTTTACTTAAGTCTTCTCTCAACATCTGCCATGTGAGTACACAGTTTCTGGCTCAGTGGAAACATCCAGCCTAACACAAAACACCACTGGAATTTGCAACTTGTTTTGTCCCACTTGCATTTCTTCACTAGCCATCAGGATCACTTCAGTACTGCACTGTTATTCTCTATGGCACTCTCCCTGAAATAATGGCAGTACAATGGGTTACAGGTTTTGCACCTTCTCCATTACAACTCTCAGTGATAGGTCATCCAGAGTTTTCACTTGAAGTTTTTTACATCCTGCTTATGTGATTACTCCTTATGTAAAAAGCTTCATTCTCCACTGAGTCCACTTCAAATTACTTGCAGAGCCATGTCTCCAATGATGGGGCACGTTCTTCTTGTGGGTGAGGCTGATGATGTGTGCTTGCACAGACACACACAGGCAGCCAAGATGAAATATCCAGAACTCAGAATGGCTTCTCATTTCATAAAAAAGCAATCATAATCCACCTGCCCCCCCCCCCCTCTCCATCATCTGGGTTGGGAAAAAAGATGGCCAACAGAGGGTGGTGCAAAAGGAAACAGAAGTTAGACACAGCAAAATTGGTGCAATATTTCACAAATCTAGTTGTGGAGTAATATACATTAATTTATAAATGAGAAAAAGAACACTTAAAATCACAACATTTGTACTGTAATTATTACAGTAAAATACAAGAATTATATAAAAACTAATATTAAGCTGCACATTTTTATTAAGAATTATAAAGGACTCTTTTAGTTAAAAAGATATAAATAATAAAAACATGATTATTAAAACAGTTTAGAAACAGCATATTTTAACTGATACAAGGAAGCAACATAAATACAAAGTGAAGCTTCACACCAGAATTCAAAAATAAGAATGAGTCATATTAATATATGCCAGTGGTGCAACAAAACACTGCAGGTACGTGTAGGCCATATTATACTTCAGGTGAGTCAGCACTCAGCCAGTATTGGGAAGTCATGTCTGAAGTCCTAGTTTCAATACACGGACAGGAAACAGTTAATAAACTACAAATACTTTCTTGGTTATTTTTTGGAAATGGTGTCATCAAGAAGTTTCATAATTGTTAAAATTTATGAGTGGAAATAAAAACATTTAGCAACTTTCAATAACATTCAAATACTGGATGAATGCAGACCACACTATATTACATTTACTACTGTATTGAATATTCCACATATCTATAAATACACTGTATTTATAATCAACAATAATAAGAATCATTATTGATAAAAACTCTGAAACCAGTTGCATGAAAGAAATATTTATTTCTTGACCTGTTTCAGACACTTATTTGACTTCTGAAGAAGAATCTGTACCATTGCCTGAAAACAGTCTGTTGTGCAAATGGTTTCAGCTTTTTCTCTAAATAACTCTTCAGCAACACATTATGTCAATGTTTAAAATTCGCTAATATTCACATAAGACAAATTTAATACCAACTTTTCTTGCCCCTGGAACGCATCAGATAGGGAACTTTTAATTAGCGTGGGTGCCAATTGTCACTTAGAGATACAGAAATTTAGGGTTTAGAGCTTGTTAAAGCAGACTGTGTTATGGTTATGTAGTTCATTATGTCTGGTACATTATCAACAATATTGAGGTATAAGACTTTTTAGAGATTATGTATCTTTATTAGCAAAAATAACTTTCTACTAACTTAAATATCATTGCCGAATAAATAGTCCAGATAACAAAGAAATCAGTAGTGCACCAGCGTGAAATACTGCATTGTCTATACATACAGCATAGAAATTTAACAACACACTCAAGAAATCCCATGAGATTCAAAAATGATAGAAGAGAAAATCGTTTCTCTCTAAATAAATTCTATATTTATGTTTATTTTTACAAGCTCATTAACACAAAACCAACTGCAAATATATCATCTGGGGTGGCTATTCTCATATTAACGAGTTACCTAAATTTTGATTACGACAGACAAAATACCTACAAGAACGGTTTTTAGATTTATTGGAAATGACTTTATAGCCTACTTCTTTCAACAGGAGACCAAACACATTCCACATTCAGTTAAAATATTTCAGTTAATTGTGATGGATTTATTGATTGTCACCCTTCTAACACCCCCTCCCCCCTTTCTGTTACAAAGCCCTATATATAACCTTTCTGTTTCCCAAATATGAGATACAGTACATGAACACCACAAGTTCTGATTGCTCCAAATATTCTGTGTCACAAATCAGTGAAGTCTCCTGAAGACAATGATGTCTGTGTAACTTTGTACATAAACAGATGAGTGGCATGTATGTAAATGAGCGGTCACAGAGAGAGCATTAGTGCAGTAGTTGTTTACTGCTGTTCTCTGGGCTAGTGAGTTGTGTGAGGGGCCTGACCACTAGTAGTTTTCCGAAGTACATGGAAATATAATGTACTCATGTCAGGTAGCATAACCAACGTCTCACAATATCACACATCCTCACTCTGGGGTTCCCATTTGGCAGACTGTTCAAATTGAGCAATACACTGATCTGTGAGGCATCCAGATGTGACAGTGATGCAGGGTAATATCAGGGCAGGCCAAATCATCTGCCACCATCCGCCTGCCACCAGGGTTGATAGACACATAGTAGTTTAGTAGTTTATTTATTTATTTTACTTTATTTATTTTTATTTTATTTCATTTATTTGTTTGTTTATTTATTTATTATTTTGGAACAGGCCCAACTACAAAAGTTTATCAGTCCCTGGTTCCAATCATAGAAATTTCAATAAAGATCACCAAACTGTTTTATAAAACTGTGCCTTAAACATCCTCAAATGTAGGACTTAACATGTCATAAATAAAAGTAGAAGATAAAAACAAAGAAAGGATAAAAAGGTTTAAATGCAATACCAGACTGTTTTGGATTGGTCATCACAAAAAAAAGTAGGACATTCAGCCACTCCGTTACACGGTAGAACCACTTACCTAAAAGTGATAGGCAAGTTGGAGACAAATACAGAATAGACACTCAATAGAGTTTATATCGAATGAAACAATCCACTCTTATTAGTAAAAGTTAAATCTTGATCTATCAGAGACATTTTTGTGTAAAACAAGATTCAAGGCTTCAGGGAAATTAAAAATACACCTCTGGGCAGCTAAATTGGGACAGTCTAATAAGATATGTGTGCACCACAGTGGCACTGAGGAGGGTCCTGGTGACGGAGGAGGTGGTCATGTGTCAGCCAGGTACAGCCAACTTAGAGCCGGCAGAGGACAACTGACTTCCTGACAGAAGCATTCAGTGAGGAGGTAGGGAGCCTGACGACACGGAACTCATTGGGTTTGGTAGAGTCTGCCCGTTGAGAACTCCAAATCCCACAAACCGTACAGTTTAACTGGGGTTTCCAGGAGGCCGATATCTGTGGGTGATATAGTGGTGGACCGTCTGTTGCCCGATGTGGCTTGGTGTCCTAACTAAAGTGACAGAATAACCTGACTTATTGAGGGTGAAGATTGTGTCCCGAATTGACTGAACTACGAAATGTATCAACAATTGCCTCAGCAGCGGAATTAAGTGTGACATCTGTCAGGCCACAGTGTCGACGTCAACTTCTAGGGGGACGTGGACTACAGCAGACGACATATAAAATGGAGGGACCGTCAGGACGCGCAGTCTGCAGCTTGGTATCGTAGAAGTGACATGACAATTGAAAAGTGGTCGCTGCCACACAGGTCATCGTGCACCCGCCAATTCAGATGCAGCCAAAAGTTTGGGCCACTGGCAGAGAGGTCAATGGCCGAATCGTGCCGCGTGCCATGCAAAAAAGTGTGGGGCCGGCAGTGTTCGGAAGACAAATATCTCTGTGTGTCGAAAGGAACTCAACATCCCAACTGCAGCCTGTGGTTTGAGTTTGTAACGTAAAAACATGAGCAGTCCTCTAGTGAAGTACAGGATACTATGCTCTACTGTAGCCCAGGAAACCATATCCCTACTTTACAGACTGATACCAGGTTCATTATGTGGTGTCGCACAAGTCTAAAGTGCACGCCACCTACTTTCGCCGCGCGCCGCCATGCACGCACAGCGCGGTGTTCTTACGACGTCAGCCACGAGCGCCCTCTGCTGCTATCCCGCTCGTGGCCACCACTGAACGACAGTGTCACTGGGAACTGAGATAGGAACCAGTTAACACTTCAGCATCAGATAGGCACAAGTGAAGACTTGGCTATCGGATAGGCGCTAGGCAGGCCTCATGCTCAACTATGTATCAGCATTCTGCAGTACTGAGATTTGTAAAAGTTAAGTATTACTAAGTCTCTAAGAAATATATATCTCCTTCTAATTTACTGTAGTGCTTCTAGTTTCTGCTGTCCCACTGGCTTGTCACTTCCTACCTGCACAAGCGTGTATCCTTTATTCCTGTGGCAGCCTTTCTACTCTGCCACTTCTGTTCCCATTCCTGGTACAATTGTTCCTCATTGTTTGACTATAAGTAATTATGCCAATTACTGTCTATCAATTGCAAACTTTTATCAACTTGCCTTTAAAACAAACCAAGGATGTTATTATGAATCTGTCAAGTTTAATTCCACACTGTAATTTCCATCGGATGTGTTATTTCTACTGTAATTAAAACACCAAAGAATGTGCCATATCTTATTAACTCTTATGTCTTAAAAGTACTTAGCAACATGATTATTAACTGTGAACCTTTCTGTATTAAATGTCTTTTCTAGTGCTGTAATTATCTAGTGTAAAGCATCTGTATTTGCAATGTTCTAATTATTGATATACAATGCAATTATAATGGTTAATCTGTATGATTATTGTAAATGTATTTAAAGGACACATCCATGCGCCAAAAGTAAGTTAGTTTTGTCGTGTTGATTGGCCTGGTATCTATGTCAGTGGGTATAGCAGTCATTGTTAAATAAAGGTGACAGTGATTTTACAAAATTATTTCATTTCACACCCCTTCATAAATTTGAACTAAAAATTGATGTAATTGCTAAGACTTTAATTTTTGCTGTTAGATATCATGATGTAATTACAACTACTATGGAAAAGGAATCGTCATACATAGTTTTTGGAACTGAGATATGAACATGTCTATTAAAGACTTTCTGTTCCAGGTGAAAGCAGACAACAAAATAACATCAAAGACGATCAGTACACTGTGAAAAGAGTAGCAAAAAACATCTTTGAAAAGTGAAAACGAGACTGCAATGAGATTGTAAACAATGAACCATCTTATGGAGTCACGAAAACAGGGCAATCAGAACTGAATTCTAGTGAAAGAACTGCACAACAGGAATCAAGAAAAAAAATTCTTTTTTTTGTGACAGAAACTTTAGTTTTTTAGTGGTGATGTGTGCTAAGCGATAAAAATAGGTTACGTGTGTTGAGGTTAGCATTATTAATGAAAAAGTCAGGCACAGGAGAAGGAAACCTCAAAATAGAACAGGAAACTGACAATTAGTGTTAATAATGTTAGTAATGATGAGAACATGCATGAGGTCAAAGTACATCTGATTAATGAAGTGCTGAAGAAACTCGCAGTATTGAGTGATATCTCAGAAAAGATAGATAGAAATAATAGCAAACTTTCTGAACAGATAAAAAGCATAGATGTCAAATTTGACACAAAATTCAAGCAATTAACAGATGAAATGTCTGAATTAAGACATCAATAGAGCCAAGGCACGTCCAGTTTGACACTCAAATGGGAAATTTAGAATGTAAAGTTAGTGATGTGTAAACTAAATTGTTTAAAACCATCACTGTAAACATTGAGCACATAATTGCTCTAGAAAATGTTATCAAAACAAAGTGAATTGATGCAACAACACCAATTAGACATTGAACAACAGTTTCAAGCACACAGACAGGAAATACAATCAGTTGTAAAAATTACCAATGTAGAGAATGGAGTGCAAAAGTGTGCAGAAGAATTTGATCATAATATACTTGAGCTAAGTAAAATGACATTAATGATAAATCTGAAGCAATGAATTAAAATTTGTGATGCAGCAGGGAATCAAACCCGGACCTCCATGCTAAAAAGTAGAAAGATGTCACACATTCAGGATGATGATGTAACAAAAATATTAAATTCTAATCTCCTTAGTTTTAGTGAAACACACATGAAATGTTACCCTGGTGATGGGAATATCCATCCTAAAGACTTAATAAAGTCATGTACAGACAATTTTACATTTGACATGACAGATAGTGCTAAAATTGAGTTTGTTAGAAGATTCCTTGATAAAGATGCTCTTTCCTGGGCAACAAAATTGTTGACTCAGACCTAAAAAATAGTGAATTCAATAGAACATATTTTGAAAAGTTCTGGTCAAGTAGGGAACAGGGATGTATAAAAAGTGCATTCCTTAATGGGCCAACGTACAAGTAAACTGATGGGACTACAAAAGACATTTGTAAGAAACAGCTCAGAAAATTTGTACATATTGATAAAACTCTAGATGATGTCACAATAATTGATGCTTTGCAGACAAAGTTGCCATGGAACATGCAGAAAGGGTGGGTTTATGCTGCTGCTGATTCTATTGACTTGTTCCTTACTTTTGTAGATAAGCTTGACTTTCAAGTAGAAAGGGAGAGAGAATACAATCAAAACCAACAGAATAGGTCAAATACTAGAGGATGGAATCAACCTAATAATAGGAATATCTATGACAACAGAAATAGAGGTATTGGGAGAAATGAGTCCAATGATAATGGTAATTTCAGGCAACAAAATTGAAATAACAACACGGAGAAATTTTGAATATAGGAACAGACAGTGGGGAAATGATAGATCACAGGACTATACTGGTTAGGGAAACAGACATCCTAGGCAGGAAAACTGAAGGCTGCCATGGTTGGTGCCTGTCAGTCAGAAGCTAATGGGTATAGGACTGTAATGACTGTAATAGTAGACACAGTACTTGCCATGTTATTGAGGTGAAACCTAATGATGAGTCCTGTAATGATAAGAGAATGACTAACAATCCAGATGACAAGAGTTTTGATAGGGTAATTGAGGATTTGTTATATGACAAAATGTCTGATGAGGAAAATGCAGTGTCTGGTAGTCCATGTGTGTTCATTAAATTCGAAAATTGGGAAGGAGAATGCTTAATTGATACAGGTAGTCCCATATGTGGATTACAGAACAATTAAGTGACAAAATATGTAAAACCAATGACTTTGTAGAAGCACCAGTAGTTGGAGTCAAAATTAAAAGTGCAACGGGCAAATATAGCAAAACCATAAGATAACAAGTGTTACTGACCTTTTGTGTAGAAAGGGTTAAGTTTACACAAGGTTGTCTTGTAATTCCTGAACTTAGTATGTCAGTTCTTATGGGAGCTGACTGGTTGACTAAAGTTTACTTAAATTTTGATTGGTGAAAGAAAAATTGTTTTGGTTGAACTTACTAGTAAAACATGTACACAGACTAATTTGTTAATTCGAAACTGTGTACATACCAGTAACTTGACTAGAAAAGTGAGTTGCAAAAATAGATTTTCTACATGTGAACATATTGAAGAGTGCTGAATTTTCTAACTATGCAAATTTAGTGCATAAGGAGGTAAAAGAGGCAGATGAACTCAATGATAGGGAAAAGGATCAGCTTAGAGATATACTGTGGAAATATAGTGATGTTTTCAATGACAAACCAGGGAAGCTTAGAAACTATGAGTGTAAGATAAAAATGAAACTACATACTCCAATTTTTTTTATTAAACCATATGGGGTACCATTTTCTAGAAGACAGGCTGTAGAGCAGGAATTACAGAATATGGAAGATTGGGGCCTTATTCAGAGAGAAGAGAGACAATACAACAACCCATTGGTGATAATTTCCAAAAAGACAGAAGAGGCAAATTTGTCTTAAGAGTCCAGACAACTCAACAAATTTATCAAAAGGGAAACTGATCATCCATTTAGAGTACATATTTAACCTTGACTGCAGGGTTTGATCAGGTACCTTTGGAGTATAATTCCAGACCACATACTGCATTTTTGTAAGGTGAGAGATGCTATGTGTACCGTGTTGTACCATTTGGTATGAACATTTCTGTTGCTGAATCCATAAGGGCATTAGAATCTGTTTTTGGGAAAGAATTGCTTAGAAAACTTTTAGTGTATGTTGATGACATCTTGGTAACTGGAAAATGTTGGAAGGAACATCTAAATTTACTAGAAGTAGTGTGCACTAAGCTTAGGGAAAGATGTATGTCACTCAAGCTAGAAAAATGCAAGTTTGCTGTGAAAGAAATGAAATTCCTTGGCCCCAGCACAACAAAGCATGGAATTACACCTGACAAGGATAAAAGGATAAATTAGAAGCAATAGAGAAATTTCCTGCACCAAAAACAAAAAAAAAAAAAAGTGACTGTCATTTTTAGGAATTTGTGGATATTATAAGAAACATGCAATTAATCAAGCCCTAAATTCCCCTTGTCTTAACTATTTTCTTAAGAAAAACAGTGTATTTTTATGGCACAGATCTTGTTTGGAAGCCTTTGATACCATTAAGAGCAAACTGTATAGTGGCAGAATGTTGTACAGACTAGATATGACTCTGCCATTCTATATTACAACAGACAGTAGCAATTATAGCTTAGGAGCACATCTGTTTCAAGATAGAGTAGTAAATGGGGAAACGATACATCACTCTATTGCATTTGCTAGTAGGACCTTGCAGGTACATGAGAGAATGTACATTGTAAATATAAAAGGAATTATTGCCTATTTATTGGGGGTTTTCAAAATTAGAGACCTACCTGTTAGGACATCAATTGATTGTATATACTGACCAAAAAGCTCTAATTTATCTTCAGCAGTGCAGTCTCTATCATGATAGAATAACAAGATGGACTATCTTCTTACAACAATTCAACTACTCTATAAGGTACACCAAAGGGAAAAATAACATCATTGCAAACTGTCTCTCTCGTCTTTCTGTGTGTGACAAAAATGAGGATTTCAGTAAGGATCATGAAAGAGAATTCACACTCATGTATATCAAAGGTGTGAAGGAAGAGGGGCAAACTCGTAAAATATGTAAGAATATTAGGAGATGTCAGAATGATGACCAAAATTGGAGATTAGTGAAAAGCTATCTTGGGAAATAGGGGCATGAAAAGGTTGATCAGTATTACAAATATTCATAATGGTATTCTATTTAGAAGAATAAATGTTGATAGGGACATGTGGAAAACTGTGTTGGCCAGAGCCTTATGACGATATATTAATTAAGTATATACATCAGAGTTTTGGACATTGTGTATCCCTGAAGTGTATTCAGAAAATCTTGGGTGCGCTCCAGCAATTATTCTGATGACCCGCTTTTGAATACTTTCTTACTAAAAGATGAATTACCCCAGAATATGATGCCATAAGAAAGCAGTGTACCCTCTGCCATGCACCTTACGGTGGATTGTGGAGTACATGTGTAGATGTAGACTTGCAGGTCAGATCAAAGTGCAATACATAAGCTGAGAGTCCATTACTGAGCAGAAAAATCAAGACCACACAAGATGAAATTGATGAAACTCCAAGGCGAGTCGTGGCAGAAATATTTTATCATAGTGCAAAACTAGTAAGAGACACACAAAGCTGAAATTCTGACTAATTGCTGTGGTTGTAATTTCAAATACATCTAGTCACTGATTATGAGAATGAGAATCAAGAAATTACAGTTATGAGAAAAGCAACACGACTGGACAGGAGGGTCTCATGGATACTGTGCACAATAGGTGCAAGCTCCATCACATGTCGGATCAGCACAAGAATGCACATCTTGCTGTCTGTATTGTGGCTCCTCTTATGGAACACTTTCCCTATTCCATTTTTACCGCACTACTAGACTGTTCAATCATTCTTCCATGACCTGACTGTATGTCCTAAGCTGAAGAAATCAATCTTTCTTCCCCAAAAGTTGCAACCAATTTCTCTGCTTCCTTTTATGAACATAGAAACACATTGTCATGCAGCTGCTCCAGTATTACTGGACCAAATGTTGGAAAATCTACACAAACACATCCCAAGCATCCTTGAGGGGAAATTGCTCTGTTCACCTTTGACATTATACTATTTAGGTACTAGTGTGAGTTAAATGATAATTACGCCTTTTGTGACAGTTTTGGACAAGATCACCAATAGGCTGAATATCTGACCTCAAAAATAAATTCTAACACAGACAAGTACATCTCTTTGTCCAAAACTGGGGTGTCAAACTGTGAAACGTAACAGTCAAATACTTTTGATATATCTCACATAATGGTTGTGGCCTATTTTATCACTTTTACCTGCCTTTAAAAGTAATAAATAATACACTACAAAGGAAAACTTATCTTTTGGCGTGCCATATTCTCCTGGTCATTGTGTATGGTAAAGTAATCTTGGCAATTTAAATTGTCTCTAAATACTTCAAAAATAAGTCCTCAGCATTTCCATAAACAACAATTCTGCTACTACTGACACAAACATACAATACTACTGTGGGAAACCATTGGTGATGCAGTAAAAGATGATTTCTTACGCTAAAACAAATTATTTTCTGGTGTGACACTAGGGACTGACATTCATTCTCAAACTTGGAGTAATTCAAAGATTTAAAGTACAACATTTCAAAGCACCTTAAGCACTGCCTGAAATATGTCAGGCATTAATGCATATTGGAATTTCTACTACAAGGCGAACAAATACTCTGTGCAAAGTGATCCAAATCCCACAAAATTACCATCACAAATTTGAGTATCAGAAAGCTTCATGTTACAACAATGAACAAGATGTGCCTGTGCCTGCACAGAATGAAACAATTATTCCAAAAATACGTCAAAATGTAATACGTTTTTTTACACCGATTATATTTTCGATGCACCAAGAAGTAAATCATATATTAAAAGCAATATTTCAAACTGATAGGTTCAAATGTAATTTCCAACTTTTTTTCAATATTTGTACATGCTATTCCTCACATATTAGGCGACAGAAAGTTAGTAATTCAAAGCAGTATTCACAGGCTCACAGTCACAAGTAACATACGAAGAGTGAATACATACTTTAAAGAAAGAGTTTAACTATGTACCCGAACAGGAATCTAACCTAGATTTCCCACTTCATGGGAGTCACGTATTACCATGTTTGTTCATGGACAAGATTCTTGTATTATCCAGTTTATTATTATCTTTGTTGCACCTCCTATAGGTATGTAGGTGTGTGCGCATGTGTGTGTTTGCGCGCGCGTGTGTGTGTGTGTGTGTGTGTGTGTGTGTGTGTGTGTGTGTGTGTGTGCGCGTGCGCACATGAACTCCCAAGTGCATATCACTTACTGTCTTCAAAAAAGTGCAATTGGAGTGAAGAACCATACACCAGGTGGATGGAGCTGAATGATGGTTTTTGAAAGGCGATAAACTAAAACGGTCATCAATCCTGTTTTTGGCCCACTTTAGTTTACGGTAGTAACACTAAAAGTGGGCCTTTGCGATCATCTTGACAGCTCGAAATTTAAATGAAAATAATGGCTTAACCATTCATCTGACACGAAAATTGAATAGCCGAATTTTTAGAGGAGAAAATTCTCTACAACTTTTTTCCCTAACTTTTTTTTTCATATCTCATATTGTTTAAGAGATATTTGTAAAATTTGCAGAATTTCGACTCCCTCCATTGAATTATCATAAACCAGGCATTTGCAGATCACGTGACATTCCTCGCCCAGAACTCTGCCTGGCATAGGCTATCTTGCGTTGCATATTTGATGATTTTCTTACTGTAAATTACATGTTGTCATTTCAAAGCAATGGCGGACTGAAGAATTAACAAAAACACGTCTTTCTTCATATGATAAATGATTATCTAGTGTTTAAATTCAAATGTTCAAATGTTTGTATAGTTTATGGCACTTAACTTCGGGATCATCAGCCCCTAAACTCACAAACTACTTATGAACTACTTACGAATTAGGATGGCACAGATATCCATGCCCAAGGGGGGATTCGAACCTCCAACTGTAGTGGCCGTGCAAACCGTGACTGGAGCGCCTCAGTCTCCTCGGCCACCGTGGTCGGCTATCTAGTGTTTCCAAATGCCATATTAGCGTCAGTTAACAACAGCCACCAATAGTATGCAATTAAAGAACGTAAGTCTTAACTGTTAGTTGTAGCATAGTGGGCAATGCGTTGGACTTTGACGCTGAAGGTCACTGGTTCGGAACCCGCCAATAACTAATTTTTTTCTTTTTTTTTTTTTTTTTTTTTTTTTTCTTAAAGGGTTTCAGACACTCTTATTAATTTTTTTTATTATTTAGATTATTATTTTGGTCCAAAATGTTTACAAAAACACATCTAAAGTGGGGCGGCTGTAAAACACATCAGTGTGATCTTTTTCATTCAGAGAGTATACATTAGAAGTCACTAAAGCTGATGTCAAATTATGTTGAAGCTTAGAAAGTGAGTGCAACATCAAAAATAAAAGCACGAAGTAAAATGGAGGAAGGGATGGGATTTACAACGAAACAATCTTGGCTGGGTGATCATAGAGACAACAATGGATGGTCCAGTCACTCTGTAACATATTAAAATGTCCAGCATAAAAGAATTAGGCAGGAAGGACACAGACACTGGACTCTCAATGAACCTCAAATAGAATAAAATTTAAAACTGAATCACCCAATGAGACATTGTAAGCTACAATGAGAGATGATCCATTAGGAAGACAAGGGGGCCCAAATAGAGGAAATCTGCTTTTTTGTTGTCTCTGTGACAGTCCGAAGTTTATTTGGGTAAGTCAGGGATCAGCATTCTGTTTCCCACATATAGAAAACATGGCTGCGTACTATCAATCAGAGGTCAGTTGCCAGCATTCCGATGTGCAAGTCAGTCCACAGGTATCCTCTTTGACTAGCCTCTTCTTAAGTTCATTTCCTGCTATTCCTACATGCCCTGGTGTCAACAAGATGACTATCAATCATCCAATTTGTTTGAGAAGGGAAATGGACTCCTGAATAACCAGTACCAGGGGATGGCACAGGTAGCATTGCTCGGGGTCTCGGAGGTCCCTCAGGGAGTTGCAGCTGGTGATAAGACTCTCCAGTGCAACAACAGATGTGATCGAGTGCATGCAAGATGGCTACGAGCACTGAGCAAAGGCACTGCAGCTGTCTGATAAGGAGGGGAACTCAGTATGGCCTGCATAGCCAGCACAACAATCAACCAATAATCCATCTGTGTAGACCACTTCAGGGCATAGAAATGTATCGAGGATAGACAGGAATTGATGGCAAAGGGTCTCAGGGTGAACTGAGTCTGGGTCATCACAATAGTTCCAACCAAAGTAGTGGGCAATGTATACACCGTGCCGGTCTATCTGATTCGTAGTTGAAGAGATGGAAGACGAAAGACTAATTCCTTGAGAAGTGATCATAAATCATACTGACCATCCATCCAAATCTTGGCCACCTTTGTGCAACATGAGTCCTGATTGGTAAAAGGAGATGGTGGGTTGGGTGGTCAAGCAAACCACTGATGTTGGCCATGTAATTAGCCAGGAGTTGTTGACACCTGATCCGAAGTGGAGGAATCCCAGCCTCCATGAGTAATTTGTCCACAGGACTCTTTCTGAAAGCTCCTGTTGCAAGCGTAACTCCACAGTGACAGATCAGGGGAAAGAACTGCAATGCTAAAGGCAAGGCCAAACCATTTGCTGGAGTCTTACAGTTAAGTCGAGCTGCAGCAGTGTACAATGATTTGCACCCCCAAAAAATGTTTCTCAGACAACAGAGAGCATTATGGTTCTGCCAGCACATCTGCTTTACGTGACAAATATGTGGAAGCCATATTAGCTAGGCATGAAAGAAAAGATACAAAAAGCAATAAGTATCCACTACATTAAGTAAGTTCCCATTAATAGACATTTATGGTATCACTGGACTGTCTGACACTAATGAAAATGCATAACTGAGGTGTTGGCCGTACAGAACTGAAATCCACGTGCGAGCACCATTGACAGCCTTATGTATGGCTCTCTGCAACTGGTGTTCAGGAACTAAAATAGATGCAGAAGTCCTCAGCATACAGTGAAGCAGATAATGATGACCTCACTGCTGCTCCTATGACATAATGGCCAGTAACAATATGCAACACTCAATTTTGAGCCTTGTGGAGCCCCATTTTTCTTCCATATGCAAGGAACTATGGGAGGCGTAGACTTAAATATGTAATGTAGAAAGTTCTAAAAACGTTTTCGGTAAAAGTAAAAAATTATCCCCAGAGACTCCAATTGTGTAATGTATCAAGGATGTGTTGTCAAGCTCTGTCATAGGACTTATAGTAACAAAGAAGCTAGCTAACAGGTGGTGTCTAGAACAGACCGTCCAGATGGAAGACTCGTGGTATACAAACTAATAAAGGGCTGAAAATCCCTTATGGAAACCCTGCCGGCACGGGGCTAGTAGGCCACAAGATTCGAGGAGCAGACATAACCACTGACTCATTCTTTCTAGCAAATTATGTAGAATGTTGGTGAGACTGATGGGCTGATAGCTATCCACATCAAGCAGGTATTTACCACTATTAAACATTGGAAAGATGATACTCTGTCACCACTATCAGGGGTAAACACCTTTGTTCCAGATGCAAGTGACCATGGCTAGAACATGTCACTTGGACTCCTCTGATAGGTGTTTTAGCATCTGATTGTGGATACTGTCTGGTCCATAATCTGTTTCAGGGCAATGTTATGAGCACTGAGCAACTCCCACTCACTAAACTGAGTATTGAATACCTGAGGGTGGTATGCAGTGAACAAGATTGTGTGCATTCCACCTGCTAATTCAATGTATGGAAGGTGGACTGGTATTTGTCATATTTAAAGGTGTGAGTGTAGTGGTCAGCAGAAGCCTTCATGATGCTACCTGGATCCATATTGACAGCTCCATTCATAGAAATCCCAGTAATACTTGCTGGTGTCCGAAAATCACTCTCGACCACCACGTCATGTTAAGTTCAATTAGTAAATTCTCGACATTTCTACCACAACCAGTAACCGAGATGTCTTTCCACAATGAGTTGAGGGCATTGAAATCACCCAGTATCAGAAATGGAGGAAAGGGTGGGGGAGGGGGAGTTGGGAAATCAGTGCCACCATTACGCGTTTGGGTACTACGCCATCTGGTAGAAGATAGACATTACAGATGGTAAATGTCCACTGTGGTCATTACTGTGTCAGCCACATCTGAAAGTGTTTGAATGGGCACCAGTGTAATGTGGAGAGAAGTGAGAACAATACATTTATAAACCACTTGCCACCCTGTCAGGGTCAGCACAATTCCTGTAATAACTCCAATAGCTACACAGTGTTGGGGTCCACATCGAAAGGAATCGTATTTCCTGCAGGCAGATATAATACTGAGACACTGCTGAAGAACAGCCAAGTGAGTGAAAAAACACTATTTCCAATGGAGAATTAAATTATCAGTTAGTCAGGAGGCCATCAGTACATTGGGACAGCGATTTATTGTGCAGGATCACCCAAAGTCGCCATTGGAGAACTAGCAGAATCGAAGACCACTGGTTCTGGGGTGTCACTGAGAGCTAGGTTCTCAGGAGAGGCAAAGATCTCCAACCTGTTCTCAGAAGCAGGTGATGTCTGGACTTGTGGGATAGAAGCTACAAAGTTCCTTTGCTATTATGTTTCCTTTTCTTCTTTCACTTACTTTGGTTTAGATTGCCAGAAGGCTTATCTGAGGTCACTTCAGTTACAGATGATGATAAAAGCGTTTGCTAATCCTCAACTGACTGGGAGCCTCTATTCCTCTTGTTGAAACCTCAAGAGGTGATATCCCTAGAGACCCATTGGTAGTGAAATTGGCCAGAAACAGCTGTTAGTGTCTTCAGATGAGGGACAGGTAATGATGTGACCAGTTGTTGGAGTGGTGAGGTGGATTGATCCTACAATAGGTGTTGTGGAGTAGTAGCTGGTGCAAGTTTCAAGATCATCATCCCCAAAGAAGTTGGCGACTACACAGTGGTGGACTAAGGCTGTTGCAGGCCCGGGGCGGTGGCGAAACAAAAGGAGGCCTCCCCAATCCCCCGTCCACTTGGAAATATATATATATTACTATAAAAAAGAATTGGAGGCCCCTTCCTGGACGAGATGCACAGGACAGTCTGAAAAAATAGCTTTTGAGATTTGGAGGTCCTAGCACAATGAAAAGCTAAGGTCGCTCAAAAAAAAAAAAAAAAAAAAAAAATAAATAAATAAATAAATAAATAAATAAATAAATAAAAAGAAGGTCCTTCCCAGGTATATGGAGCCCCCTCTAGACCTGAGGCCTGGGGCAGTCGCCCCCCCCTCCCCCCTAGTTCGCCACTGCAACTAAATTACTGCAGCAAACAATGAGGCAATTTACAGTGGGTGGTGGTGTGCACTCTCTCTCTCTCTCTCTCTCTCTCTCTCTCTCTCTCTCTCTCTCTCTCTCTCTCTCTCTCTCCCCAAGTAAAACAGTTCACTCAGTCTTAAATTCTGTCATCTCCTTCTCTCTGTGTAGGATGGAACATCCAGTGGGCAGGCAGACGTTTTTGAAAATGATTAATTGCTATTTCACATTCTTAACTCCTTGTATGATATGGAAAAAGTACTTTGTCAGGAGAGCAATTTCTCCTCATGATAGCTGCTGATCTCTTTCAGACTTCTGGTAATATGAATGAAGTACACAGATCTAGAAATTTCCATTGTAATGTCGAATGGAGCATTCAGTGAAATTGTTCCCAGCATATCAAGAGCGTTTCAGTTTGTCTTGATGATGGGACTTCATAACAGGCAAGTGAAGTACCAGTGGGGTTCATGTATCAGAATTTTGAATCCCCTGCTGGAAAAAATGCAGCAACATGCTGATGACTTTTCCCATCCAAGTATAGACTAAACTCCAGTCTGGTCTATAATCAATGTATCATGTTATTGTCAAAGGTTACATCCAGTGTTGTGAAATTCAGCATATTTTTATTAGGAAGTAAAATAGCGTAATGAACCCTATGTCCATGAAAACTTTTCTGCAAGGTATTGTATGATCAACACAGTATTCTGACTATACATGTCTTTAGTTGCTACACTGTCACAAAAGAATGAGGCTTGGGAAGAAATGAGGGAACATTTTCTTGTTACTTTTCTTGGATCTTCCTGGTAACCAGTCCACAAACAATGCATTTCTTTTATTGCTGTTTCCCTGTTTGCCTAAGGGTGAAATGCTCATCAGCTGCTGTTAAATAATAATAAGCAGATAGATTCGTATATTGACTGCTCTTCTCTTTGCTCTTAATTTTTCAAAAATATGAGCACATCGTACACATTTCTTTAAATTCGGCAATGGGAACTCTAGAACATTGACTTGTGTCTAGCTCCTTAATATTTGTTGTGAATATATACACAGGAGTCTGAACAAACAGGTGACATATTCAAACCTGTCTGCACCAACGTGATTTGAACCCACATTATTGAGAAACTTCACACAAATTTGCAAGCACATCTAATACCTGTGCAAATCTGCTGTCTACACCCAACCTGTACAGTCGGTGAAGATATTTGCAGAGGACATCCTTGTGGGTGGACCTGCTTTTAGTTTATGAACTTGTAAAGGTAAAATTAATTACATCGGTCTATATATGTACACTATGAGTATGATTGTGAACCAGAGGAACAGCACATGGTAACAAGTGCCTGACCAAAAATTTGCCTTTATCAGCCTCCCAACACAGGACTATTTTTTATTATTATTTTTATTTACAGTAAGATCTCATTTTTACATTTTCCCACCTTTTACACAATTTTTTGTTGGTCTCGTGCAAATTTCCTATGTTTACAATGTTAATTCGCACTCGTTTTTGTGTTTACATATTTACACTTTTCCCACATTTTACACTTTTCGAAAGCATGTTCGTGAAGAAAAATGATGTAATGTATATACATTGATGCTAGCATGGCTTTTCCCATAAAGTATAGCGCTTAAATATTATTTGCTGTCTAGTTTCTCGACACTTTGCATTTATTCAAATGTATATTTCGCATTTCGTTGTTGACTTATGACGTGCCGATTTGTGGCAATTTAGTTCCTCTTTCCGCCAGCTTATTTGCTAGAGTGCCTGATGTCTACTCAGAGACAAACAGAACAGTCTGTTGATGAGAGACTAACGCTAATTTGTGGCAGTGTAGTTCTTATTTCCGCTAGCTTCTTTCCTAGAATGGCTAACGTGTACTCAAACAATCAGAACCTGTTGCTTTCTTGAAGTGAGAATAAAAGAGTTGCATTGCTTTTGTGATAAATATTTCTGATTAATAAAGAATGTAATCAGTCAAAGTTGGGTATCATAATACCCACAACCTCAAAAAAGCGATGGTAGTGAGAAATGCTGATCCTATGCAAACGTCACAAAATACTTATGCATATGTTTGTGCGCAAAAACGCAAATAAATTCTCTAATATCGATGTGTGAAACGTCTAAAAATACAAAAAGTTTGGAACCTTCTGAGTTTTACTATGTAAATAATGAATGCTGATAACAGGCAGTAATTTAGAATTTCTTTTACATAGCCTGGCAGCGGGGTCCAAACAATATCTATCGTAGCGGTTCAGGTAATTTTGAAGATGTCTTACATAGCCCAGTAGTGGCGTCCTCCATTATAAGGAATGAAATTACGTCAAAAATTTCTACTCCCCATGAAATTACGATTTTTGCCTGGGGGCTTAAAATAGTAAAAATTTGGATAACCTTTATTGTATAATATACTTCCTGCCGAGTATTTAGGTGTCTATTATGTACATATATCACAAATAAACTATGAAAATGCAAGGCTGATCCAGTAAGCATATGTTACTATTTAAAACATTATTTCCTGCATTTTACATTTTCCAGAATTTCACACCATTTCCCTGAAGTCCCTTGAAAAGTGTAAAATTGAGGTTCTACTGTATTTATTTATTTATTTTTTTATTTTTTTTTATTTTTTTTTGTGGCGGGGGATGCCAAATCAGGAAAATAGAAATCGAATAACTTACCAAAAGGACAGGCTCATAGATAGATACAAAAAACACACACACACACACACACACACACACAAATAAAAACACACACAACCATAAGATACAAGCTTTTGCAACTGTTGGACGCTTCTTCAGGAAAAGAGGAAGAAAGGAGAAGGAAAAGGAAAGGATACAGGTTTTAAGGGGGTGGAATAGGAGTCATTCCAATCCCAGAAGTGGAAGGACTTACCTTACGGGTGAAAAAAGGAAAGGTAAACAAGCGCACACACAACCACACACATACACATGCAAACACACCAAGGCATAAATTTGTAGAAAGCAAAGAAGTTGGGCAGAGAGAATAGTTGAGGTAAAGGCTCATTCAAGAGAACTGAGGCAAAGATGTTAAAGAATGGTGGGCGGGAATTTGAATTTAGCAGAGGTTGAGACTAGGTGTGCAACTGGAGGAGAGAATATGAACAAGGGCAAGTTCGCATCTCCAGAGTTCTGAAAGATTGGTGTCAGTGGGAAGTATCCAGATAATCCGGATGGTAAAACACTGTGCTAAGATCTTCTGGCCATGCACCAAGGCATGTTTAGCCCCAGGGTGATCCTCATTACCGAACAAACACTGTCCACCTATGACCATTCATGTGAATGGACAGTTTGTTGCCGGTTATTCCCACACAGAATGCTTCACAGTGCAGGCCTTTCAGTTGGTAAATCATGTGGGTGCTATCACAAGTGGCTCTGCCCTGATTGTGTACACCTTCTGGGTTATGGGACTGGAGTAAGTGGTGGTGGAAGGATGCACAGGGTAGGTTTTCCTGATCATCCAGTCTGGCTCATTGTGGCTGGTTACCAAGTTTCCACAGAATGTAGCTCTGCCTACATAGACCAACAACTTCCAACACATTATTTGCAGTCTTCCATCCTTCATCGAAGACACCAACCACTTTCTCGACCGCCTGAAATCCTTACCCAACCTGTTACCTCCAGAAACTAGTCTTTTAACTATTTATGCTACTTCCTTATACACAAACATCCCACACGCCAAGGGCCTCGCTGCGATGAAGTACTTTTTTTTCACACTGACCACCTGCAAACCTACCTAAAACTATTTCCATATTACCCTAGCCAGCATCATCCTAAGCCACAACTTCTTCACCCTTGAGAGCCAGACATACCAACAACTAAAGGGAAGAGCCATGGGAACCAGGATGGCCCCCTCATACGAAACTTATTTATGGGATGCTTAGACTGTCAACCCAAAGTCTGGCAAAGAATTTCCTCTCCAACCTCAACTCCTTTGGTACATCAAATACATCTATTCCTACTCCACATCCCATGCCACTTTCCTCGTAATCCACATGAACATTGTTTTACTTTCATAAATGGAATAGTATTGTACTATATACACTCTGTCAAAGTACCACAAATCAATCATTTGAAAAGCCCACTTATAGGGATTGTCAAAATTTTGTTTATCTGTAAGTTGTCACAAGTGTTATTAATACGTATGCGGAATTTTAGCATCACTTTCTATTTAGTTTGTTTACAGTGCACCTTCTGTCAGTTAATCTAGGTGTGTTGCAATTTTTAGAATGGATAAATATATGGAAAGAGAAATGTCTTAATTCTTGATGGTAATTGTAATATCTTGTGTTGAAGCACTTAAAATGTTGCATAAGGCTTATTCTGAATCAATTATCAGAAACATGAGTGTATGACTGGTAAAGTGCATTTTAAACTTATCAAGATGTGGTGGAACACTCGCATCACTCTGGTCGATCATCAACAACTTTAAATGAACACAACCGTGCTGCTGTAAAATTTTCATTGAAATCAGCGAGAGGTAGCCATTGAAATTTCTGTTCATCACAAATCAATTTGTACCATCTGAAAGAATTAGCCACTTGACTACTGTCAAAAGATCTGAATTTATTGTTAAGTAAAGATCAGTCATGTAAAGCTACCTACAGACAAGTTACATGAAGTCAGCTCTGGTGCACATTCATAAAACCCAGTGTAACTGATGTAGACACATGAGGTTTCAACTTTGATGTGCAAAAATCAGTCAATAAGCTTCTTAACAGTGCCTACAAGTGAGCTATAACTGGAAAAAATATGTTGAAGTTGACAAAAAGCAACTTTTTACTCAATTAATGCAGTATTATATGAGACAATTTGAGTGTTATGCAGCGTTTAAGGGGGCCAATTTGTCAAAAACACAATATTTGGAGAAGGAAACCCTATGGACTTTGTACCACCTGGATCCCAGAACATGCAGCAAACCTAATGTTGATCACCCTTGAATTTTAAATCTAACTTTTCCAATTAGAAAATCTCATATTAACTACAAATCATGTATTCAAAAACATACTGAAGAAGAGTCTGAAATTAGTCACACAATCTGACCAACCAGTGTTCAACCATGATGGAAAAAACAAATAACATATTTCACTTATTGTTAGTATTTTTCTGGTGCTGCCAACTTGGAACTCCACTTCAACAACTTCAGAGCAACTAGTTAGACAGGTCACACAAATCCAGTGTCACCATCACATTTCCATAAAGCCTGCAGAAAGCTGCAGAGAGATAGTTTATGTACAGTAGAACAATAGATGTGTTATAAATACAAGACGATTCCTGGAACAGTGCCCTATCACAGTATGGAGATCTGTGGGAGAAACAGTCACCTTCAGATAATTATTAGAATTAAGAAGAAAATATTGGCTTTGGCCAGTTTCATCCAAAACATTCGTTTTGGATGCAGTTTCAGTTGTGGACAGAAATCATCAAAATGTTTCGCTTGGCCGGAACAAGCTTTCACGAGCTAATGGATTTAAGTAGGATCAGGTTCAGAATGGATTCAGTCAACAATACTACTTGACCTGACTTGGTAGGGCACCATGTAACTATTGTCCATGTAAAAGTAGTTTCAGTTTTTTTTTCCTTCTTCTTTTGTTAATCACAATATAAGGAATAGTATCTGTTATTGTTATACTGAATCAATAACAATATAACTTAGTATTGCTCTTAATGTCATGGATCATCATATTGATAGAAGATTTTCCTTGGAAACGAGTTTTTTAATAGCCAACATTGGTTTTGAAGATAGTCAGGTGATACACAGCTTTTCCTGTTCAGTTTGCAAAAGTTTATACTGGCAATAAACTGTTAGAACCTCACAGTCAGGTGCAAATACAACTGCATTGGAGGATCTGTCTTCTGTGATCAAGTAGGCGGTCCAGAGTTATCTTTGTGAACCAGTGATACACTGCAATGCTAACATACTCATGCTGCAACTCCAATCCACATTCATCTACTAGTGTTCTAAGCATACAGCTGTCCACCGCCACTGCACAAATTTATGCACATCACTGGAGTAATTTGAAATGTAAATCTGTGGAAAAATTCCTTTTCTTGGCTCACAATATAGAACTTTTAAGTTGCAACTACTAGAACTACTAAATTATTTAGATATTTCAAGTGTTTGTAATGTCATTTATGTGTATAAATGAATTTGTTTTTGTCTTTCTATTAATTTTGTTTTTTTGTTGTTTATTTCCTTTCTCATAATGATGTAACTGTCATTCGGTCCCAAGGCACGGTCATCAAGTATATCTGGCAGCAGGTGTGCAACTTTAAGAGTTTGGCATCGACGGAGGAGGAAATAGCATATCGTTTGGATGCGAGAAGTGGGGAATGAGGCTCTGTCAGAGCGAGTGTCAGTCTTCCAACACACGAGCAAGGAAGCGCGCCTCACAGTGAGCGACCGCACTCTGCCTGGAGTATGGACATTGGGCATAGGTGTGTCATCATAAGTTATGTGGCTAGGGAAGTCTTCAGGATGACTGTTCATTTTCAATTGGAGAAGAATTCATTCAGTTTGTCAGCTAAGACCTGAAAATCATATTCTGGTGCAAGGCACACAAAAGAGTTACCATATTTTAGTTTGGCATAGCAAATGCATTGTTTCACTTTGCTTCATACCTTTCCGTTTTCTTAGAATGTTCAGGTTTCGGACTTGCCTTGAAACATCCATTAGCAACATCCCTAATATTCTCCATTTGACATAATTCTTTAGTCAGCCATGGAGCAAGGGCGTTTACATACATAGACTGTGCATGCAGGGACTTGCTTGTCATAAGGAAATAAGTTATTCGATAGTTGAAAACCTTTTCCATCAATCATGGGTTCTCTGGTTACTTGATGCCATGAGATTTACCAGTTAGCTGTTAGAGCCTCATGGTCTATTTGTTTCAGGTTTCTACGAGTAATATACATGATATAACTTTCGGTGCCTGCATGGAGTAAGCCATCATGTGCAAAGAGGCATGGAGCTGACACTTGACCTGGATCTATTAGTTTGTCAATCGTCTTCATTGCGATCACATCTATGAGAGTGTGACTGTGCGCTGTACGGTGAGTAGGTTCTATTGGCAGAATGTTCATGTTGTTGGAATTAAACAATTTTCTTAGGTTTATTGTGGATGGAGTGTCTCTTAACAAGTTGATGTTAAGGTCACCAATCATGAAGACATGTTCATATTGATAGTGCAGTAAATGAAATTCCAATTGTGCTGGTTCTTTGGTGGTTTATATACTATGTCAGCTAAGCATATCTGACTATGTAAGTCTATTTTGATGAACACAAATTTATACTGGATGTTCGAATGAGTGACTGCCAGGTTTGATGGATTCCGGTGAGCTGATTCGTGAAGGCTGTCAGGCAGGTATGTTCTCGAAAATGAGTTTACCTGTGATGAGGAGAGGTGACTGCACTATAGTGGAAGTGGCATGCTTTGTTCAGCAGTGGCCAAAATTTTGTGCGCCCTACTGACACCTGTTCTTGCAAGCTTGAGCAGTACAGAGAGGTTGAGTAGGAATGGATAGCAATGTATTCTTGCCAAGGAAAGCGGAGTCTGAGTTGCACAATAAGACCAGTGAAATAAAGAGATGAAAAGTAGTTAGTGTATTTGCAGTTTGGAGTGAGAAATGAGAAAAAGACTGGTTACCAAATCTGATGCTGCTATCAGGGAAAGACGAGTGTTTAGTAATTGCAAGATTCGGACAAGACACTAAAAACTACACTGGAAGTATGTACAGTGTGACTAATAGTTGACAATCTATGATGAGTAAGATAATGTAACAAGGAAAAAAAGTAATAATTAGCCTACAGAATTAAACTAAAAATGAATAATACTACAGTTAGGGGTAATGTAGGGGTGGCACTAATACAAAGTTAGTTGCAGAAAATCAAAGAAATTTGATAAGATTATATGACTAGAAGACGAGAAATGAACAGATTGAAAATACAGATGTCGTATATGACCCTGAGCATATGTTACAGAACATAAGAAACAATAGAATAAACTTAGCAAATACAGACAAGATATTTACATTTATGTGTTCCTCTTCCTTGGCCATGTTTCTTTCTGCACTTGCAGGGTTGTTAATATTTACCAGGTGGCTGGATGTGTTTCCTGTCACCACCCCATGCCCCCTGGGAGAAAATGTGTACCCCAAATGTCTTCCTATGGTGTTATATGTGTGAAAGTGTATAGGTTATGATATGTTTGCGAATTGTGTAACTGAGGCGGGACTTGGGGACCAGCATAGTATTCACCTAGGGGGATGTGGAAAACCGCCTAAACACCATATCCTGGCTGGCTGGCATGCAAAACCCCTTCATTAATCCACCAGCCAGATTCAAACTGGAGCCAGTACGCCTCCCCTTCTCGGAAAGCAGTGCACTGGACCGCATAGCTAACTGAGTGGGTCACATTTACATTTAAGTCATTTTATCAAAATTCTCATCAGGATTTAGTTAATTGCAAAGCAGTGTATCCCAATGGTACTGATTTCAGAATGTAAGATTTGCAAACAATGATTTTCATAACAAATGGTCCTACCTTGACGTACTTCAAACTGCAGAATGGGGGTATAACCTAATTTATATTAATAATTACAGATAGTTTGAAGACTGTTAATTTGAGAAACCCAGTTCATGGGTTTCTTTCTAATGTTTCAACACTACAGTGTTTGGAAAGTTTTAAGTGATGGTTAATTAGATGTCAGTTGTTATAGCCATCTTTGTTTAAATAATTTCAAATGTATTTTCCAACTGAAATGTTTCAAACAAATGATGTACGAAATGAGATTAGGAATGTACACACAACAATCTGGAGCAAATCATCACATCTCATACATTCCAATTTTACAATCTTGAGAGAAAATAATAATAATAATAATAATTGTGAGTTTACTTCTGTTTGGTCTTTGTGTTATGGTAGTATTTCTTTTAACCACTAAACACTGACGGATAATTTTGGAAAGGTATATTATTAATGTGTTTAAGGCAAAAGTTTAATAGAAGATGATTTTATATTCTTAATAAAAGTAACTAAACTTAACCATCAAAAGAAATTATATATATATATATATATATATATATATATATATATATATATATATATTATATATATATATATATAAAAACATGCCCCCTACCTTGGAGAATTTTTCTTTTATCAAATTCCTCCTACACATACCCATTTTACATATATGTAACCAAAAGCAGATACTACAATCACATTAATATTGGAAAGAAAACTTTTGCAAGATTCCAGTTTAAACTTATTTACAAAACCTCATGCCTCACTGCCTGATGTTGACTTTTGTGAATGGTGAAGTGTATTTGAATGGTCATTTGATGTTAGAAAAATCAAGCACTTAATATATCCTTTACACTCAAGACAACGTTACAAAACCTCACATACAGAAATACTGGATACACTGCACAAGTTTTGTTCTAAGAAAATGCTTCTGCGGTTATGCAAGGCAGATTTTGCTGTTTAGCTATCATAGATGAAGTTTGCGCAACCTGAAATATTTTCTACTGAGCATATCATGTTGGAGCAGGGGGTTACAATTGATTAGATTTGTACACAGGCAATTTAAACATTCTCCACTCCCACAAATATTAAGGCTGTTACCTATTTTGTGGGTATGCTCAATTTCCTTTGTAAGCCAATTCCAAAATTTGCTCAACTGTTGGCAACTTTAAATGATTTTTACGTAAAAAGGGAAGAAAATTTTGAGTAGATGGCAAAAAGTGTCCTTTCAAACCATGAAAAATGCTCTTACCACTCCTCCTGTTTTAGCTTCAGCTAGATTTCAGTAAGGAATTCATTGTTCAAACTGATGCGTCACTTCTGCGTTCGCAGCTGTCCTCCTGCAGGAGACAGAGATCGGAAGACAACCTACTGCTCATGCCTCATGCTGTCCTTCACTCTTCAAAAATGCTATACATCGCAGCGTGCAGCTTACTAATTATGCGCCGCAACACATGGTTACGCCACCAGATACGACACGGCGACATTAGCGCGGACCAGCATTACTGGCCTGCCACCTAGTGGCCGCCGGCACAGCGAACCCAAGTGAACCACAACCTGGCTCAGTTTTGTGTGAGACTTGTTCAAGAGCACATAGCATCGGGTGTTTTATACTGTCATACTGACGAAAAGTTATTATTGTATTCCAAGCGAAACTATTATTAGTGCTCGTGACTCCTACTTAGAAGTTACAATAGAAAATATATAGTCTGTTTATAAACGTGAAGTGCTCATAGTCTTGTATGCCTTTGAAAACTAAGTTGTATTTGGAACCTCAACTCTTTTTATTGGAGACCAATTTCGCACCGAGTTGGGTGTCGACTAAGTCAAGATGTATCGGATACACCACTATGTGGGCTCTGTGCCAGTCAGCATTTCAGTTCAATGTTAAGCATATGTGGTGATCAGAAAATGCTGTGGCCGATCAGTTGAGCCACATGTTTAATCAGAAGTCTGAAGAATTACTGACAGAAGAAGAATGGGAGGGGCCGTTTGAGGAAGACGTTAAGTATTTTGCTATTCTTGGGGGGTTTCCTCTTTTCTTAAAGGACATTGGCACACAGCAGGATGGTGGTATAATAATAATGTTTTCTGTTCCATAGGACCCATTGAGGAATGAGAGTCCATGGTGATGGGAAAAGTCAATACATGAATTTTTACATAAGAATGGTAATAGAAAACTTTTAAGTAGTCCTATGTGCACGACAATCTTGAGACAAAGTGGAAAGAATCAATAAAGAAAAAACATGAATTAGCTTAATTGTTTAACTTTTCTAGCAGTTCCTCGACAGAATAAAATGAGTGAGCCATAAGGTAACTCTTCAATTTAGATTTGAAAGCGTATGGGTTGTGCTAAGATTCTTTAGTTCTTGTGGCAGCTTATTGAAAATGGATGCTGCAGAATACTGCACACCTTTCTGTACAAGTGTCAAGGTGGTATGATGCAAATGTAGACTCGACTTCTGTCTAGTATTCAACGTGTGAAAGCTACTAACTTGTGGGAATAAGCTGATATTATTAACAACAAACAACATTAAAGAAAAAACGTATTGTGACACCAGTGTCAAAATTCCCAGAGTACTGAAAAGGGGTCGACATGATGTTCATGAACTTAAACCACATATTGCTCGAACCACCCATTTCTGAACCGGAAATATCCTTTTTGCATCAAGCGAGTCGCCCCACAAAATAATGCGGTACGTCGTAAGTGAGTGAAAGTAAGCGTAATAGACTACTTTTCGTGTTGAAAAATCACTTATTTCAGATATTGTTCTAATAGTAAATATAGCAGAATTTAGTTTTGGAACAAGATCCTCAACGTGGGATTTCCACGGCAGCTTGCACATTATGTGTAATCAAAATGTCAGGTTTCTGCGAATTATGTGTTAGAAATTGTAGAAATAGAGTTTTACTGTGATTTAACATCAAATTGTTGTCTACAAGCCATGAACTTATCTCATGAACAGCATTATTTGATACTGTGTCAATATTACGAGCATCGTCCTTCACTACCAAGGTATCAGCAGCAAACTAAAGTATTTTACAGTCACCTTTTATACTCGAAGGCAAATCATTTATATAAATAAGAAACAGCAATGGTCCCAAAACAGACCCCTGGGGCACCCCACACTTAATTGTGCTCCATTGGGATTGTAAGTCATAGCCATTTTCTACATTGCGGAGAATTTCCTTCTGTTGTCTATTATTAAAGTAAGAGATGAACCAGTTGTGAGCTACTCCCCGTATTCCATAATGTTCCAACTTCTGCAACAATATTTTGTGATCAACACAATCAAATCCTTTTGTTAAATCAAAGAAGACATCTAATGTCCATAGCCTCTCATTTAACCCAAGTGCCTCAGCATTTTAAGTTGTTAAACCACTTCTAAAAGCAAACTGTATGTTTGACAACGAATTATGTGAACTGAAATAATGAAGTAATCTAAATATACAGCCTTTACAATAACTTAAGAAAAAAAATTGATGGAATAGAAAGAGGTATATAGTTGTCTACATTATCCCTTTTTCTTTTTTTATTAAGTGCTTTCACTACTGAGTACTTCAATCTGTCAGGAAACTGACCATTCTGAAAGAAAAAATTACAAATATGGCTTAGTACAGGGCTAACTTATGGAGAAAAGTACTTTAGAATTCTGCTAGGTACCCCATCATTTCCACAAGAGTCCTTAGTCTTTAGTGATTTAATTATTGACTCAATCTCCCCTATGGAAATATCATGTAGAACAATTTCTGGTAACAGCCGCGGAAAGGCATTTTCTAAAAATGTTATGATTACCTGTAAAAACTAGGGTTTTGTTTAGTTCACCTACTGTATTCAGAAAGTGATTATTGAATATTGCACATATATCTAACTTGCCAGTAACAGACATTTCCACTACACAATGACGTTATATCTTCTACCTGCTGCTACTGACCAACACTTCCTTCACAACTGACCAAATAGTTTTAAATTTATTCTGAAAGTTTGCTATTCTTTTGTACACCACATACTTTTTGCATTCTTAATGACGTTTTTCAGAACCTTACAGTACTGTTTGTAATGAGCTACTGCATCTTCATTCTGATTACTTCTAACATTTTGATACAATTCCCACTTTGTTCTACATGATACTCTTATCCCCTGGTTGTCTGTTACTGGAAGTATCCTGTTTTGAGTGTTCTAGCAGAAAGCAACTTTCAAACAGAATAAGAAATGTGTTCAGAAAAGCATTGTATTTCTCATCTGCATTATCAGCACTATAAACATCCTGTCATTCTTGTTTCTTAATTAGGCTTAAAAAGGTCTCAATTGCAACTGGATTGACTTTACTCAGCAGTTGATATTTATGTTTAACATTTGTTTGAGAACAAATACTTTTTAGAATTAAAATTTTGACACCAAGGTCTGATAGTCCATTTACAATTTGCTGACAGAGTGCCCCTCTAATAATGAAGAATGAACAGAAATATTGTCAATGGTAGAACTACTATTTCCTTGCACTCTCGGCAAAAATACCATTTGTATCATGTTATAGGAATTAAATAGATCTCACAGCTGACTTTTTCTTCAGCTATCACCTACACAATTAATGTTGAAATCTCAACACACAATTAAATTTTTATACTTCCTACACAGTGAACCAAGTACCAATTACAGCTAGGGCAGAAACATTTTAAAATCTGAGTCAGGAGACCTATAAATAACAACAATTACTGGTTTAGTTCCATTAACATTAACAACTCCTGCAAGACATTGAAATATTTTTTCTGTGCAATGTTTAGAAAAATCGAATGACTCCGATGAAAAATCATTTTTTACATACATGGCCATTCCCCCACACTGCAAGGAGCTCCTGGAGTAGAAGGCAGCTAACATGTATCCTGGCAAAGGATGTCCCTGAATTGCCACATCACTTAAAAAGTGCTCTGGAATACCAATAATGTCAGAATAAATAACACTAAGCAGTTCATTATCATTTAACTCTGATACCCTGTATATTTTGAAGAAAAATAGTAATTCCCTTATTACCTAGATTCTTAGACTTTGTCAAAGGTGGTTCCTCCTTTCTTAGAGGGACTTCCTTTAAGCAGGAACACCTATCAGCTGTCCTCAAGCTAATTTCCATGAGTGACACCACCACCCCCTACTACACTGTCACCTATGAGCTTTGCCACCCTCCCCTTCACATAACTATTGAGGTGCAGACCGTGACTAGTGAAATCCTACCTTTGGATAGCTCAACTGGCACCACTGCAATGTGATCCATGCCCTCCATCATCAGCGCCTCCTCAAGCCCCATGTTAACACGCCTGACAGCTGTATTAAGACAATGCCTATCATGATGCTGAAACAGCTGCACGAAATGCACATTTGTTCCACCAGTTGTAGTTGCTATCCTTCCAGATCACCACCAACATCATATTCCCCATCCCTATAAAGACCATTCCTGGCCCCACCCACTATAAGCACCTGACCCCCTTTTGAGAAATTCCTACGTAACTACCCTGTGTTACAAGTAACCTGAGGTAACCATGCACTAGGCTTCACTATGCTGGTGACCTGGTACTCACTCCCAACTACTTCCTGCAACTGACGGCCAACACCTTTGCCATGAGAACTGCCAAACGCAGGACCTTCTTCTTCCTAAGACACCTCTCTACAGATTTCGACTTCATAACAGCTAAGGTCTGCTGGGTACTTGCTACACCTACAGCTGCAGGAGGTTCATCTCCACTCAACTCTGACAGTTGGTCAAACCTATTTGCAACTTTCAACGTTAAGGTATGTGAATACCTCCTCCTAGCTACCTTCTTGCCAACTGTCAGTTCCCATTCCCCAGCCCCGCTTCCCCTTTTCAGGCTACCTAGTTCCTCTTCAGCATTTTTCAACTGCACCTAAAAGGTGCAGATCAAACGCTCCTGCTCCTCTGTAATCTTATTCCTGTGGCAAATCCCTCACCACAATGCCCACTGAATTCCCCTCCCCCCATGGAAATACTTACAACAAATCCCACACTGTGGTCCTCTACGCATGACCCTATGACAGAGACCACACTCTCTTTCATGGTAAAATTTCACAATTATTTGTTAAGAAAAACTAGATGTCTACATTACGTAAGTTACGTTTCTACAAAAGAACGAGAAGGTACCTCTTAACTACAGCATTCAACAAATCTCAGTCTCCACAAATCAAGTAACAACGACAGCTAATACTACAACTACTAATATTAGAAAAGAGGAAATAACACTACCATAAACACTTTAAACTGTTGCTTATATAAACAAGTTCAAATTCAAGCTTCACTAATAAACTAACTAAACACAGTGAGAGTACAAGAGTTATCAAATAACATAATGAAAGTTTCCCAACTGCCGTTCTATTGTGTTGCTAAGAAGGGGAAAGCAGCAGTGACAGTTCTGATGGTTCTGTTCATGGTTAGAAAATAGTAAATATATTAAACAAGTGAGTACATAATTCAATACTTTATAAGTTCATTAAGTCTATATGGCTGTAGACATGAAATGCTGCACATAGTTTTGTTTCTCACACACTATGAAGTTCACTAATAGAACATATTTATTAGCATGTGCAGGTGCCTCAATTTGGGAAAGTTAGATTTTAATATGGGGTTCCCAAAATTATGATCCCAAGTTGTTCGTTGTAACTTTAAGCTTGTGTATACGTCAGTTTAAACACATTTGCTTTCTATAAAAATTGTTTAATATAAAACCCAAGTATTTTTCTGTAAACAGTATTAATTTGCAACAGAGAATGTTATTATTACAAAAATTGATTTACTGTTGCTGCGCCAGGCCAATCAAGAGTGGAGTAGTATGAATGATCTAAATTCATATTCTATGTAAATGAACTGAATTATTATTTAATGTAAAATGATGTACTTAAATTATATTAATCTTGCAAATTAAATTAAATTGTTTTATCTTTGTGATAAACTTAGTATTCATCATAAAAGAAAATGTATAGTAATATTATTTGTTGCTAACATAAAATGCTAGAACTTTAACAATATAATGGAACAGAATACTATTGTAACTTTTTATTGTATTAAACAATTTTTAATTAAATTAATAATGGATATAATATTAATATCACATGACATACTGTTGTTTGTCACAGTATATATATAAGCTGGTATACAAGCAGTGCAGGTAGTTATGTTGAGTTATGTCCAGTTTTGTTTAGTGCTTTCCATTCTGGTTTGAAACTGTTACCAGCATAGAAGTAGTTATGAGTTGGTGGAAGTCTATTTTATGAGTTGTATTACAAAGTTGTAATCTGGCATGGACTGAGATTTGTAACAAGAACATTAATTTTGGTTGTGAAACTTGAAGGTAATAAGATTGAAAGTACAATATTCTTGGACTATTTTCGAGCCTGAAACGCTATTTTAAAGAGAATTTCACAAGGAACTTTAAAACAGCAAGAATTCAGGACAACATGGCTTAGAAAAAGGTAAGTTCCAACTAACACAAATTATCCCATGTTTAGAAAATATTGTTTAATTGGACAAGAGAAAGTGTTGCATTACAATATGCTTGTGTTAGATGTAGCTGAAGATGCAACAGGTAACAAATATTTAATTACTTGGTTTATATATAACAATATTAAGACCTCCCCAAATAAGGAAACCAGTTTCAAGAGAGGCAGCTTTGCAACATTATTTGTTTCACAGTACATCTAGTACTAATATAATAGATGTGCATAATTTGAACGTGAATCGTCATTCTAAAGTGTTGAATAAAGTATATTTAATGTTTTTTTTTCTAACAAAAAGGAGTTTTCATTTTCTTCTATAACATTTTTAAAATAACTTCCTTGAATTGGGTGACTTTCCTATATTGTTTTCGACTTGGAAAAGAAGAGAGAAAGTAGTTCTGCCAGGGGGTTTGATTTCATTGGTGTGTAAGTATTATCACCAAACTCCAGTGGAAGGTCACTTAGGTGTTTTGTGAATACTGATGAAAATTTGGGGACATTTTGTTAGGAAAGGAAGGGATGGAAAGAAGATTATGGAGTTAATGTTGGCCTACAAAATGGATGAAATTAGTAAACCTACATCCAATACGTATTGGGGATTTCTGTCTTCCGACATTGAGACTCAATCTATGCAAAATTTGTATGTGAACTATGGGGTCTGTTACCCCATTTATGAGAGGAGAATAAATGTGTGTGTGTGTGTGTGTGTGTGTGTGTGTGTGTGTGAGGAGAACCCATTTACGGGATTTTGTTAGTTAATTGATATGTGTGAGATTACCACAGATATTTCTGCAACACACAAATATTTGTTACTCTCAGCCCATGACATATCATGGTTTCAGATATCATCGTGGCCTTCAACTCTGCCGACTTTTGAAATTTCTGTTTTGAGTTAGGGATAGCACACACTAGGACTACTCCCTACTACCACAACCCTTCCATGATGGTGTATGTGAATCACAATCTAAGGGCCACTTAACTGCTTTGAACCACCAAGGTCACTCCTGCTGGGATGAATGCTTTTCACACCAGGCATATGCAGTCAACACGCCAACACACGAAGCCCTGATGACTACCCTCTCGAGTCGCATGTTTGGATTCAAAATAATTCTCCACTTGTCAATTCGTGGCCAATCAGTGATTTTTTATTGGAAAACATGGAAGCTGCTCAGATTGGAGAAAAAATGGAAGCATACCTGTAACTATTAGAGTGTAGTGCATGGGAGAATGAAAACATGTTATAATGCTGCTGGAAGTAGGCAGATCTCACATAAGCCTGAAGAACAGGTCAGGGTTAAAAACTGTGGTGTGATGAGCTGCGCAGCAGATTAAATTACTTGGAGACTGTTACCAATATTTGTGGGGCTCGCCGATATATCGCATTGTCACCCGGTCACACTGCTGGTGAAATATCCACAGAAAATATGTCTCATGTTAAGCCCTATGTAAAAGGTGATGTAACTCATTAGGGGATATGATGTAATTCACTTATGTCTTAAAATGTGTTTATAATAGTAAATAATTAACATTAGAGACAGTCTGTCACTAGAACAATGTAGTGTCCCATGGAATTTTGTTCCTTTTCGGTTGTTATTTTGAGAGACAGATTCGAAAAGTCAGTTGTGCGAGTGTTGCAGGTCAGATTAACTTTTCCCTATTGTGCAAATGTGAGGTTTCCACCCCCGTCACCACTTCCCATCCACGTTCTGACTTGAGAGGGAAGCAGGTGCTGTCACGAGTTGGCATGTACTGCCAATTCAAGTCGCTCATGCTCCCCAGAGGTGCTCGACATTACATATGTGGTTCTGTGAGTGGCTCATTTGGTACAGGGTGACGCCTATCGAGAGTGTCATGTAACGGTGTCGCACATCGCCTCAGTAATCTGGAGTCGCCCATCTTCGAGCTCACGTATACTGCTCGCCCCTCGGAGCTATAGCCACATTGCGGTGCCGCCACCATTTCCCGATATCGGGCGATATCGGCTCAGATATGGTGCAGAGCATTATTGAAATATTTAGTCAATGATGAAGATGTGCCTTCATGAACAGGGAGCACAATGTAAGCGCATGGGAAAGAAGTGGGAAGTTGTCGGGCCGTGACTTTAACTAACATACAATGGCGATTAAGTTTGGCATGGGGTCTGTCAACTGAGGTACTGTGTGTGAGGGCATGCATTAACACGTTCGCTGCCGTTCACGCTGTGGCGCGATGATGCTAGGTGCCACTTCACGCTCTGGCGCATCATCGTATTTTGACAGTATCTTTTCATATTTTTGAGCCACTGAATGTTTTGGTTTTAGTTTTCAGTTTTTTTGATATGGTTTTTTATTTGCATTTGTATTTTTGTGAAAACAACAAATGAACAATATAAACAGTACATACAAGGTATTTCATAAAACGTATGCTTATTTCTATATCATCAGCAATATTAGTATGAATAATATAAAACCTAAGAAGTATTTTCTTTATAAACTGGTAACTAATCAAAATAAAATTAAAATAATCAAAAGCTTGCTTGCCTGTTTACATAAGAATACAATAAATCTATCATGACATCATGAGAAGCGTGTGTGGCTCGTAGCCGGCAATGCAAACGCAGAAGTCTGGAACCACATACGTGTGCATATCACTTACACTAATCCCTGAGTGCCTACCAGAGAATACAGCTTTATTAGACGATGCCAGTTTACAACAAGCCATAATAGGACGCTACGTCGCAGCACGTGCCACAGCGTGAACGGCAGCGAACGTGTTAATATTAAAACACAATCTGCTATGAGATTCATTTGTTCTCCTTATATCAGGCATGGTGAAATTGCTTACTGGCTGTTGCTTTCGAAGTGAACTCTTGGATTACACAGTAATGTTTTCTATTTTAAAAACTGTGCCTTTTTCAAAGAGTGTTAGAAGTTGTTCCTTTTCCTCTCTACAATTGAGTAAATTTTAGTAATGTTATATAGTCCTAGTAAGAGGTATATGTTTCATAAAGCTTTCATGTAATTCCTTTTAATAAATTTGATTTGATCATAAATGATAAAGAACAAACCTTTTAAAATCTTTTATAACTCATGCTCATAAAGAGGTTAAATTCTTAAGATTGTGTTCTTGAGTAAATATTTTCTATGTTGTGTAGTCATCTAATACATAAAAGTTACTGTTTGTGTGTTCATATTTTATGCATGGCTGTTCCGTTCGACCAATTGCGATGAAAGTTTGTCAACAAATTGATTGCACTTACATGATGGTCATAGGCACCATTAAATGACAGTAAAACCAGTAGTTCAGGAGATATGATATCATAAACAATTACATGGTCGAAAACCTGTGACATCATGCAACATGCTAGTAAGGACACTTTAGTCATCTTAAAATCATGACTTTTGGACACTTGACCTTCAAAACAAGAGGAAGATCACTGTCACATATAATTTTGGATGGTGCTTCACGGAGGATACTTTACTTATGGGCTTCGTCAGATTCTACAGTTGTTTTCCAATCCTGATGAAATTTTCAAATATGTTTGAACAGTTTAGTTCATCTGTGAACTATTACTATATTCAGATTACCTAGAATGATTTCAATTAATTAAGGTAACTAAGCAGTTAATCTTTTAAGGTTTCAGTGAAGTTTCGAATGAAAGAAAATTTCTAAAAATCATAGCAGCTCTCTATGCAAGATATATTTTTGAAACTGATTATCATTAAAGAAACATTTAAAACATAAATATAGTTCAGACCATGTGAATTTTAAGTAAGCAATTTAAAGTAAGAATTTTTGTTTTGTTTTAATATGCTTCAGTGGATAGCATACTTCATTCAGATTTTTAAAGACTGTTTTTTGGCTGTCAGCTTTGATGCATACTAAGTGCACCAAATCATTTGGGTGAAAACCACCTGCACAAGGAATTTGTTGTCACCAATGTATGGCTTTAATGTGAATTTGAAAATAAATCTAAAATATAAAAAATTGATGTGTGTATGTTTATCTTTTTGTTCATATTTTATGCATGGCCACATCATCGATTGCGATAAAATTTTGTCACCCCATTGCTTATGCTCGCACGAAAGTTATAGGTGTACTAAAATTAACTTCATATGGTGTATGGTGATGGGTGCATTACAATTAGTTAATTCAATTTCGACGCCTTCACACTGAAATGACCGGACAGATATGAATGAAATTTGGAACAGATATAGCTTATTCTTGAAGACATGGGCTACTTTTTGTAAGCCACCATACGGTTCATTGCAGAGGTTACCTTACTACCTAATATATTAAAAAGTATGTTTGTTTGTTTGTTCATATTTTGTGCGCTGCTGTAAGTTGCCTTTGTGATCTTATGGCAAACACATACCTGTGTTATTATTTTAAAGTAAGATGCGGGTAAAAGTGTGTTACCCATTTTATGCTTCTGACATGGATTCAACTCCAAATGTTTTTATTACTTTTATCATCATGACCACGAGATAAGAAAACCAGTCTCACAACTTTTATCACTTGAGAATGGCCTAAGGCTGAAATCCAGTTGTGACAATAAATATAAAATTATCAATCAAATGGTGGTCAATTCTTTTTAAATATTTATATGACAGACTCCAGTCACATACAAAAACACTGAGATTTGCCCACCTAATCCCATCATAAATCTACAAGAAAATAATAGGCCGCAATCAAAGAGAAGCTCCACAGGATGCAGAGTACTAAGAAAGACATTTGCATGATGCTCTTCCAAGTAGTTACAAAATGGTGAGACGACTCATAAAACTATAGCATGGGAGCCGAATGCTTATCAGATTTCACTGGAACTATGTAGTCACCAGACTTGTGGTTCTAGCAATGGTGTGGGATTTCAAGGACTTTAAGTACGATCTGTATAGACGGATGGCAAGTGCCTCAACTGACCACAAAGCTCTGGAATTTTTACTGGCTATCAAAGAGAGTAGTAAACAATGAAACCCTATCAGAGGTTGAGCCACCTGTGAAAGCACCCATGCAATTTACCAGCTGTGCTGCAATCACTGGGCAGCTTTCTATATTGGAATGACCACCAACCAGCTGTTCATTAGGATGAATGGCCACTCCCAGACTGTGGTCAAAGCAAGGTCGACCACCGTGTGGCATAGCATGCAGCGGAGCATGTGCTTGATTTCAATGGCTGCTTCACAACCTGGGCCATCTTGATTCTCCCACCCACCACCAGTTTTTATGATCTGCACAGATGGGAGTTATCCCTACAGTACATTCTTTGATACCGAAATCATCCAGGCCTCAACCTAAGATAACTTTCAGTTTTTCCACACCTCACAGTTCATACCCCTCTATCCTAAACCTCTCCTATTGTGAGTGGTGTGCGTGCGTGTCAGTGTGTTATATGTTGTTAGTATTTTTATTTTGTATTTATATTTTATTATTTACTTTTAATTTATTATTATTATTATTATTATTATTATTTTCCTCCCCTCACCTGCCTCTCCACTCCATTCCTAAGCTGCATCTCATTACTCCAATCCAGGCCATGATGTACCCATCTCCAACACTGTGATGCAACCTTCCTATCCCCCCCCCCCCCCCCCCGTCAACCGTCAAATCACACACTACCCAACTACACCCCTAACTGCAAACCGCAGAGCGTGATTTGAAGTGCAGCAGCCAGAGGTGACTGTGGTCTTTGCCTGTGTGAGTACGTGAATGTTTTTTCCTCAGAAGAAGGCCATGGCATTTTGTATGTGTATGCCTTTTCTACGTGCCTACTGTAGCTTGTCACCACATCTTTGTGGTGAGTTATAAACTGTTCTTATTACTGTATTGTTAATTACAGAGATTTGTACGATATAAATTTATCAGATAGCTATATCTAACGATAATTGAAGCTTTCATGTGGAATCTCTCAGGGGCTGCATTATGCAGTATTTTGGACATGGAAAGTGATATGCTGCCAGAGGAAACGACAAGATAAATTACATCACCACTTTGCCTATTTTGTCTTCTTGTCTTTCAGGTTCAAAATATTGCCCAGAATGGCCAAAGATACACGAATGGTCCCCTTTTCCACTTCTGATACTCATGTGTACATTTGGATAACATTCTCATATTGCCTACATTTCCAGAGACAGATGAAAAGCTCCAGAATGTCCTCAGAATTCTTATAGAGGCACCAGTTATGTTTAATCTTTAAGTACATGGGCAGGGTCTGAGTGAACCCCATAAGATATTTTTTGTTTATAATATTCACTGCTGGCAGACTACAGAGTCGTCATTGCAGGTATTCTCAGTGTGCCACGGAAGCTTGCAGAAGGTGGATGTGCACCACATTCTCGCAACAGAAGTATCTGTGGTACATTTTTGGGTATCTGTAGAACCAAAGTGTGGTTTTAAATAGTATTTATTTACAAAATCATAATGTAGCAAACCATTTGTATTTCAGTATATTTGTAACATTGGATCTCTTAATCCATGACAAGGATATTTTACAACTCTTAGAAGAAGGAACAGACTCAGACACTGACGACATAGAACAAAAGAGTCGAGAAGAAGAAGAAGAAGAAGAAGAAGAAGAAGAAGAAGAAGAAATTGATGATATTTGCGATCATGAATCAACACACAGTGAACACCTTTCTTGTTCAGACAGAGATCGAGCAAAGTGAAGGCTCTTCAAGTGAACAGGAAGAAGAAAAAAGTCCAAAGCAATGTTAGGAACAGGAACAAAGGAAATTAATGATTTTGGAGGCATATTATAACACTCTGTAACTTTTTTCCTTGTTATTAGTTACTTTTGTTTGATAATTATAATTTTATGTTCATATTATGTGCAAAATACATGGGCATAGGGCCTCGTAGAAATTATTTTTGAGCTGATTTTCATGTAATTGTATGTGAGGTATGACGTGTTGTTGTTAATGACTTACAGTTTCTGTTAGGACTGATTATCGTAAGGACAATAAAAGATTTCAATAATAAATAGGTTGTCTTTTATTATGTAAATGTATAAATATGCTGGATATTTTCAACAATTACTTATAAGCATACCTACAATCCGTTGGGGTACTTCTAGACTCCACACAACTGTACATTACCAAAATCAGTGTACTTAAAGGTTAATGAGGAAATGTGCCAAGGGCAATATAATGCTGTGACATTCTTGGGATGTATGATTTCCATGGAGAGACCAGACAGAACAACAGAAATTATTCAGCTCCTCACTTGGACATAAATGTACCACAAAATCTGACACTTTTCCGGGACTGCTGTTGCTATATACCTCATGCGGCACAAATCCATGCACTATTGAGTAGTGTGCTGGCTGGAAAATATGAGGCAGGAAAAGGTGGCCCTCTCAGCTGCTGCCAATGTGCCGAGCATTTTATGTGAAAAAGAAGGTGCAAATCAAGATTGGCTGCCCATGTACATCTGATCCTAAATAGCCACAATACTATTATCAAAAACTGATGAGCATTAAGAAGAAGTATGCAGCTTCTGTATGAGATTTATTGGCTATCTGTGAGGCTGTTCATGATTTACATGAAGGCAGAGAGGCAAATCCGACCGTGTTCACATATCACGAGCCACTAGTACAAGCATTCTGCAATCCTGCCAAGCCTGGTAATTTTAAACACTTGATCTAGTAATTCAGATGACTAGTGACATACGGCACGTGTAAGGAGTAGATATGTTTGTTGCACACTATACCAAAATTAAAGTGGTTACTATGGACTGCAATCTGAGGGACTTGACTCGGGCACAGGACAGAAACCATGCTGAAATAAATTCTGCACTTCAGTAATGCCAATGTTGGTGCCTAGTATCCACCACTGCAGGAATCACAGATCCCTACCAGGTGTGGTATCACAGCAGTGAATATAATCTGTATTACACCTGCAAGCTCCTGTTATCGAGTATACATTCTGCACAAACACTCGCACCTTTTGGCACCAAAATTTATACTTCAGAGGTCAGTTTGGCCTGAATTTGCAAATATATATTAAGGAGTGGGCTTGCACATTCATCCCATGACAGAAAACTAAGGTTGAATGAGACATGTTACCTCCATGAGGTAAATATGCTATTTGTCAAGGACATTTCCAATATGTGCATATTGACATAATCAGACCTCTTCCCACACATTAAAAAAAATGGAAACATGTGCTTTCACAAAATGACAGTGATGAGAAGAGTTGAAGTGGCCCCAATGTATGACATAACAGAGGAATACACTGCTAAGACGATTTCAATACGCAAATACCATGCTTTGTCTGTTCACCAACTATCACTACAAACCTTGAAGAGACAATTTGGAGCCACAGTCTTTCAGGACTTTCCCCGGATGAGTGTAGTCCAATGTTTTGGCTACAGGAAATCATCCTCAAACAGAGACATTGGCAGCAGATGAGTATGGTGGCCATTGAAAGTTGTGTGTGCACTGAAGTCTCAATTTTAAGTAAAAATGACAGTGATATATGTAAAATCTGTGCAAAAAAGGTGAAAACTGGTATCCTGTGCATTGACTGCAAGTACTGGTAACATTATAAGTGGGTAAAAGTGAACCTAAAGTATATAAACGACGATCATGAGTGGCCATGTTGTCAGTGCATAGAAAGTTCCACAAAAAATGTAATTATGAACACGTTAATTTCGAAAGAAAAAATAATTGAAGTGTTAAGAACAGATATAGTGTATCTTGATTCAAAATATGAACATCTTGTAATGAAACATCACGAGCTGGAGAAGAACCATAAACATCTCAAGCAGAAACAAGCTCAAGAAAACGTTGTTGACCCCGATAATCTCACCCGAGAAACGTGGCATGTTACAAACAAAACCTGCAAGCAGGCTGAACGTGTAAGTACAGCCCCAAAAACAGCACGTTCAAATAAATTTTCGGTACTAGACTGTCAGCAATACCATAACAAGATGAACTGGATAACAACAAAGCTTCCAAAAGTAAAAATGTAAACTTGTTGACACAAAAACAACACAAAGGTCTCTTACTGTATGATGACAATCATGGAACAAACCTCACCACACGCATTCTTGAAAATGTAAGAGAAAAGCACTCTGTTATTGTGAAAGTTAAACCATGCGCCACATTAAATGCAGTAGTGGAAAACATCATTTCAGACACAAGCTACTTACAAAAAGATGATCATGTTGTCATCATAGGCGGTGGCAACGATATGTACAAAAACAAAATCAAGACAGCACTGGACTGGTTTCAAAACATATTACCCAAACTCTGTCATACAAATGTGATCGTCGCAAATGTGCCAGTACAGTACGATCTGCCACATTGGTTTTGTGTAAATAAAGACTTCCAGTGCTGAAATTCTGAGCTAAACAAATTGTGTAATAAATTTAAGCATGTTCATTTCTTAGATATAAGTAAATTCAATCGAGTTGAACATAAAAGCCATGGTCAGCATCTAAACAAAAAGGGAAAGGCCAAGATAGCTTCACAGATAGCCGAACAAAATTATCAAACAAGATACAGTTGCTCTTGACTACAGTCATGAGGCTTTTTTAGGCTAAACATAGTGCCAGACAATGAGCAAAATATCCACTCCAACAGTTCTCTCAATAATTCTAAGATACTTTCACAATCAGGTGACAGTAATCAAGAACCTTGTGCGCCTAACAAGCCAGAGGTAAGACGAAACATTGTGACAAAGTGTGTTTTTCTTACATATTAATGCACAAGCCCTTAAAAATAAAATTGCTGAAGTTGAACACTGGTTATAAGAATTATAGTGTGTTGTTTTATTACTAAACAAACATTGGTTAACTCATAGTGAATTTGAACTAACTGTACCATATCAATACAAGCTAGCAACATCTTACTGTTGAACACTTATAATACATAGTGGTGTCTCTATCTATGTCAGAAAAACAAGTAATTTAGTGTATAAAGAAATAGATTTTTATGTACAGAATCAGTTTTTTAAGCTTCAGGCATAGTGGTACCAAACCAGGGACTAATTGCAGTATCAGTATACCACTCTCCTAAGACTGATGATGAACTATTTATAGAAAATCTTGCTAAATTGATATTAATGCTCTTAAAGTATAAAAATTGCAGAGTACTAATATTTTGGTCATTAACCTAGATATTAATGTGAAACACCTCTTAGACACATTAAGGTCACTTAATATTTACTGTTTAAATGACAAACCCACAAGGCTCAATGCATGTCTGGACAATAGAATTTGTAACTTACATTTAAACGAAACAGAATATGGTGTTGTACATCTAGAAACGTCTGATCACTTAGGTTTATGGCTTAGACACCCACTTAATAACAAAATAGACAGTTCTTCAAATGAAAAACGTAGAGTTATCAGACCAATCAATGAACACAAACTGTATCAAGTAAAATCCAATCTGAACAAAATAAACTGAGATTCATTACTCACCAGTGACCTCTCTACTAATGAACTGACACACAATTTTTTTAAAAATTTTAGTAGAAAACCTAGAGCTGTGCTGTCCCAAAATTCACAAAAGCACACTAAACAGAATCCGTGTAATAAGCCACGAGGACTAATGAACTGGTACACTGCACATCTAAAAACTTAGGCATGAAATTATGGAGCTCTATAACTAAGCACACAATAGTCAGACAGCAAGGGAAACAAACAGCAAGGCGGAGGGTCTACAGGTCAGAAATCAGAACAGCCAAAATGGGAGCCAATGCAATTATATACTCAATTCGACAAATAAGTGTAAAGCAGCTTGGAAAGTGATAAAGTCAGAAAGAGGGTATGCAAATAACCAAAACAACATACCACTCCTACCAGACACACTAAATGTAGATTTTGTCAACTCTGGCACTAATAAAAATCTCTCAGAAGATGTCTATCAAGCTGAAGCTCTACTCCCAGCTCCAAACAATAAACCACCTTACAACTTAAGCTGTTTACATGTAACTTGTAAACAAGTCGGCGTAGCAGTTGCCAGTCTTAGCAATTCTAGAGCAGAAGACTTCTATGGACTCTCAAATTTTGTAATAAAAAATGTAAACAATGAAATTTTGCTGCCACTCACTAAAATCATCAACAAAATACTTTCCACAGAATTCTTTCCAGAAAGCCTAAAAATTTCTATTGTATCTCCTATCCACAAGAAAGATGATAGAGCATCCCCCGATAATAACCATCCCATTTCACTCATACCTATCATTTCAAAAGTAATAGAACACTGCATGCATAAAAATATGAACCACTATTTTGAGCAAAATAACCTACTATCCTCATCAAAGCATGGTTTCAGAGCACATCTTTCTACTGTCAAAGCAGTAGAGTCCATTGTCACAAAAATTTACGATTCTTTCGAGAGCAAGAAAGTAACCTGTGTAACTCTGTTAGATTTCAGGAAAGCATTCGACACTGTCTCCCACAGAATACTTATAAGAAAGCTACAATACTACGGAGTTGGTGAGAGTGCACTGGACCTCATCGAGTCATATCTAAGCAATAGAGAGCAGTTAGTAGCTATAAACAATGAACAACCAGACCGCCCACCTGTTATAAAAGGAGTCCCACAGGGCTCGGTACTTGATCCTTTTCTGTTTATAGTATACACAAATGATTTACCCTCAATCATACCATGCGAAGCAGTTCTATACGCAGATGACACAACTCTGAACACAAGTTGACAATCTGGAGGAATTATGGCACAGCATAAACACTGCAATGGATGGATGCACAAATTTGTTCCAAGCAAAGTGTTTACAAATAAATAACTGTAAAACAAAAGAGATAATTTTCAATTTAACTACCTGCAATAAAGAGCTGAAAGTAGTTAAATTACTAGGTTTTCACCTAGATCAAAGACTCAGTTGGATGGGCCACACAGAAAAACTGTGCTCCAAACTATCTCAGGTAATCTATCTTATGTACAAAATTAGAAATCATATAATCTCACCCCTGTTGTTGTACGCATACTATGCATTTTTCCACTCCCATCTTACGTATGGAATTCTTCTGTGAGGAAACGGCTCTGGTGAAAAATCTATATTCAGATGGCAAAAAAAGGCCAACAGATGTATCACAGTTCTTGCTCAAAGGGAATTGTGTAAAGCATATTATGAAGAGCTTAATATCTTGACAGTTCCTAGCCTCTATATCTATAGCTGTCTCCTCGGTGTCAATGAAAACTTGAGTAAGTTTGACCTTAGGATGGCAATACATAAACATCACACGAGAACTGGGTAATCAACTGACTTGACTTACAGCAGACTGACAAAGGTACACAACAGCCAAAAACATCTTCGCCTCAGACTATTTAACAAACTTCCAAAAAGTGCCCATTCTGTCCCCTACCGCACATTCACAAACGTTTCATCAGATTGGTTTAAAACAAAAGCATATTATTCAATAGAAGAATACCTGGAATCAGAGTTAAGGGACATGAAGTTCTAACCAAGCAGAAACACACCAAAATAATAATAAAACAATTAACCTAGATGATCAGTAAAACTATATTATTGATTTTATAAGTAATTGTATATGTTACTAGACTGTCATTTCTATAAACACACAATTTGTTTCTAATCAATGCTGTATATGCAATCTAATACACCAATAACATAAAAAATGTTTGAAGGTGAATAAATAAAAATAAATACACTATTAAGGCAGGCTTCATGATTGCCATTTCAGAAATTGGCCAGACACTCTCCCATTGGTTCTTTTAGGCATAAGCCAGCTGATAAATGATGACTTGCAATCGTCACTGGCACAAGTGGAGCACAGTGAGACCATCATATGGTACATTTCAATGTGAAGGAAAAACAACTTATATGTTTTGATACGTCAGGTGAAGTAACTCTTCAACAAGATCAAATTGCCATCACTACAGGCCCATACTTTACCTCATACCTTTGAACAGCCAGCCCTTCACAATTGCAACTACATCATGCTCAGAGATGGTATGGTATGCTAAGCATTGGATCACACTATTTAAGAACACATTGAGTACTGAAGAAAACTAATAACATATTCATGACTTTTTATGGTGTGAGGCCATATTCAGTTTCCAAAAGTAAGGTAAAGCCAACTTTGGTACTGTGGGAGAGAGCTATCCCACTGCAGCACCAATCAAGAGACAAGAAACAAATGTAATCACCTAAGAAATGTCCTCAATACATGCTTGAACCAACACAGAACTCAACCAACAGGGATATTTGTCTCAGTCATCAATAACCACAATGTGATTTGAGATCATTTTTCTGATGTCAAAGAAAATTCATCTGATACACATTGTTCTTCAATATCAGCTATCAAGCCACATCGATGTTACAACTATGACATAAAGGCACTATGGGACAATACCTTTGTAGTGAATCTAGAAACAATTGCTCAAATGCATGGACATACAATCATCCCACAGCCTGCAGCCTCCCCCTCTTCCCATCCCCTCAAGGAAAATACTGTTGTTGCTCACTACCTCACCTCAACTTGTTCACTTCACATGTAAGTAAGTTTTTGTTCTCTCCTCTCCTCTCCTCCGCACAGGGGGAGCGGGGGGGGGGGGGGGGGGGACACTGTGCACTGTGGGTGGCTTGTGTTTTATACATGGGCTTGCTCATAAAGAGATTCATAATGCTTAAATTACAAGTTTGTTATAGAAGTGGGATCTACATCTACATAAATACTTTGCTAATCACATTTAAGTACAAGGCATAAAACTATCTTTATGGTTTTTCTCTACCATTCTATACTGTAATAGTGTGTGGTAGAAAGAAACATATGAATCTTATGTTTTGGATCTGATTTCTCACATTCGATTATTATGACCGTACCTCCCTAAGTAGGTGTGTGCTAACAAAATATATTCACATTCAAAAGGCAAATTTGGTGATAGGAATTTCATGAATATTGCCTCAACTAATAATGCCTTTCTTGTGCATCATTTCTGTGACACTTTCTGCCCAATATCACAACAACACAAAATGGGCTGCCCTTCTCTGAACTTCCTCTATACCCACTGTCAGTCCCACTTGGTGGGAATCCCACAATGAGCAGCAATATTTCAAAATAGGATACAAAAGTGCTAGGTAGGCAGTTTCTTTAGTGAACCTATTGCATCTTCTAAGTGTTCTGCCAATAAAACTGTTTTTGATACACCTTAACTACAATATTTTCTATGTTCTTTCTAAATGAAGTTTAATGGTTTTTTTTTTTTAGTGCCCATATGGATGGCATCACACTTTTAATTTGTTTAGGGTCAACTGCCAATTTTTGCACCATGCAGATCTTATCTAATTCATTTTTATCTACTGGTGACTTTACTGATCAATAAACGACAGCATCTTCCATGAACCATGCAAGTGAGCTGCTCAGATGGTCTTCTAAATCATTTATGAAAGTGAAGAACATTAGGCTCCCTACAACTTTCCTGGGGAGCACCAGATATATTGCTTCTGCTTTATTCTGTGATTTTCTGTCAATTACTGTGTACTTTGTTTTTTTCTAAAAGGAAATTGTGAATCCAATTGCACAACTGCTGCAATATTCTTCCATAAGTTCGCCTTTTTATTAGAAGCTGCTTGTGTGGTACAGCGTCAAAAGCGTTCCAGAAATCTAACAATATTACAATAACGATATTTCCTGAATCCGTGTTGACTAAGATTCAATAGGTCATTCATACTGGGTAGTTCACAATATTTGCTCCAAGTGTATGTTCTCAAATCCTCCTGTAAATCAACATCACTGCCTGTAATTTTGCGGATCAATCCTATTGCCTTTCTTGAATACTGGAGTGACCTATGCAGCTCTCTAGTCTTTTGGCATGTAACTTTTCACAGACTGAGAAGTTGTATTTGAAAGCTGGGTATGGAACTATTTAATAGCTTAATCTGGAAGGAGCCTAATTTGCTATACCTATAGTAAGTAATTTAAGTTGCTTTAATAGTCCAGGAATCTACTTAGCATCCAACCACCAAACAAAGAAATAGTATTCAAAGTTAAATGTGCCCACTAACTTTAACGTTGTGCCCCATACAAATATGTTTTCTTATTGAATGTTAAAATATTTTTACCCGGGCATCAATAATTTTGAAGTTGCACATCATCAACACTACTATCTGTTAATAACTGATGTAAACTGATTACCTATGCTTGGTACTTGTTTATATCCCTTGCTCAAAATTTTTCATTTTGAGGAGTACATCATTTTTGCTGTTACATATTCATTTAAACATTTTAACATGCTGAAGACTTAAGGTTTATCTGGTACAAAATGTCTGCATAGAGAGACAATGGCTTTCCCAACTAAGAAAATGATTGAAATTTTATCACAATTCCAACCCTATTATAGAAACATGAAAATACTTCCAAGCAATCAATGTAGAGCTCCTGAGCAAAATGAATATAAACTGATGGTCTTTTAAACAGGTATCAGAATTCAGATGCAACAGTTCCATCTATGCACACAAAGCAATGTCATCAAAACATTAAGAAAAGGGTCCATTTAATTCTTAGAATCCTCAATGAAGTTTTCAGGATGTCATTCCTTTGATCCCAGTAAGCTTAGGCTAATGGACAGTTTGTTTTTAACAATGTATCTCTTCCACAATGTGCATTTCTCTTTAAATGCAAACCCATCAAAACAGAAATCAAATATTTCTTTCATGTTATTTCTTACTGTGAACCATGTGTAAACAGATTTGAAAATGTCAGCCCTGGAACAATTTCATGTTTTTTTACTGCTATTGTCTCTCTTTAATATCAAGTTCTTAAATTTGAACATCTTTCCAGGCAGGCTCCTTGATTTGCCCATTATAAAACAGAAAAATATATGAATTATATATATTCTTCAGTGTGTTCCATTTAAAACTGTTGTAATTGGCAGGGTAATAATTTGATTTCAGATAATTTACCAGTTGTACCACCTGTTTTGTAACTTCATCTATGCAAATTAAGTTCAAAGATAATTTTTATGTAGAGACCAAAGAATCCAGCCTATCAATTATTGCAATTTTTTTTATTCTTTCCTAATCAATCAAATCTTTAAATTCACCGAGCTGCTGAGAGGCATGAAAAACAGACAATTACATTCACACAACTTAAATTTCGGTCATGGCCTCCATTAGAAAAACAAAGACATACATTCTACATTCACACAATCACTCAGACAACCCCCCCCCCCCCCCCCCCCACACACACACACACACCAGGTGTTTGTGTGAGTATATAGTTGTCAGAGTGATTATGTTTCTTTTTGTGATGAAAGGCATGGCCGAAAATTTAAGCTGGGTGAATGTGATTGACTATTTCTTGTGCCTGTCAGCAGCTCAGTGAGCCTCTTTATGGTGAGATCTTATCTATCCTCCACTGACATTCCAACCAGATTTTCCATTGTTAAAATCTTTTGTGCATGTATGTGAATGTTGTTAATTGCACATTCGTGAGAAAATTCAATTATTGAACTATATATTAGGTATTGATGATTCTCATTTGTATATTCTGTGATTTCCATTCAGTTTATGACTTTTGGCACTGCATCATTAGACTTTTTGTGTAAACAACCACTAGCATCCAGAAAAAACAAAGCTTAATCAGGAGAGATGCAATGATACTGCTGGGCTGAAGGAAGTCACATTAACCGAGAAATGTCAATTCAATGCTAAGTGAAACACAGAGCATTGTATCCAGTACTTCTGAGAAGGTCAAAGATCAGCAAAGAAATAACAAGCCTAGATCCATACACATACAGTTCTTCTTGCTTAAATACTGCTATACACGCAGTATTTTACAGTGTAGGTATGGACTCCAGACAGCACATGCCAATAATATAAATCCCATCCCTAATATAAAATGTACAAAATTGCAAGTTTTCTGATGAATTCCTTCCACTTAAAAAAGTTGTTCAATCTCATGGGAAGTGTTGTCATAATATGATAATGCTGAGTGGTGTTTATGCTTTACGTAAGTTGTAGAGCACTGTGACGATGTTGACATTTAGGGATAGCCCCTGTGATAGCTATTTCCAGTTTAAGTGGATGGTTTATTTTAAGATTGTCCTTCCTGGGACCCACACAGATAAGGTGAGAGAAGTCCCCATGATTCAAGAATCCAGCATAATCTGCAGTTAATAAACCTTTCCAACAATTTACAGGGTAGATTTGTCAGGCTAATTGGCCAGTAACTGCAAATGGAAGATGGATTCTTACCTGGTTTAAGGGTAGGATCCTCAATACTGCACCTCCCTTGAAGCAAGATATGGTTACATACCCAGAAAAAATATTGCAGTTGTGGAGGACTGAGGTGTTGGAGCAGTTGGTTGTGGATGGTATCAGGGCCATATGTTGAATCATTGGAAGAAGAAAGTGCCAGAAATATTTCCCATTTGGTAAAGGGTTTGTCATAATGCTTCCCTTGATGACAGGTAAAATATAATTTATAGGCTTTGGCCTGTTGTTTCTTGAGAAGAAAGGCAACTGGATATGAAGCTGATCCCTATGCCTTCACAAAATGAGATGCGAGAAAATATGGGTCTGTACAGATGCAACCCAGGAGGGCAAGGTGAGGGATTGATGTTGGCCACTGGCAATCATAGACAGAGTTGAGTATGGCCCACACTCATGATGGGAGCAGAAGAGTACAAAGAATAAAGAAAATATTCTCGTCACATCCACATTCTCCTTCTGACTATGTAAAGAGTTTTAGTGTGAAGGCATTTGTAAGACCAGAGAGTGACCGGGAGGCAATTAAAATGTTGCAAGGCTCAATGATGCTCACAAATGCCTGTTGCAATACTTATGTTCCACCATGGAAATGTGTATCAAGCTTAAGGGACTTTACTGCAGAGTCATCATTCCCTAAAATTACAAAGTACTTGTAACCTAACTTATACTAAAGGCAGCACAAACATCCATGCCAGAGGGAGGATTCAAACCAAGAGGTCGCACAATCTGCAATGTGGCACTCCAGACCACTCCGATACATCTGCATGGCCCACAGAACTAGTGGGTGGCTGGAAGGACCCATTGACCAGGGGACAGTAATGCTAGTGGTTCAAGCAATCGTGTCAGTGATGTCACAGATGATTCCATTAGTATGTCCTGATGGAGAGGGTGTGAAAATATCCGAGGATGCATACAGAGGCCAATTAGCACAACAAAAAACCCAACATGTTACAGAAAATGTTAAATAATTGCGCAAAGATGTTGATACATTTGGGGAGACGGACATTGTATCATTGGAATAAATAAAATTTAACAAATAAGTGGAGTTGGACTTTTCTTTACAAAAAATTAAGGAAGCAATTTCAACTCATTACAAAGCCCTTTTTCATGATTTAACTTTTGTTCAAGGTTGAGATATTGTGTTTTCTTTCCTCTCGGTCAAATTCCATCCAGATTTCAGTGTTTTGCAACAATTAAAACCTGTTGTGTTCTATCAACTAATGGAATCTTCACTTAGGTAATTGTAAGATCGCTGTGTCAAATAATAATAATAATTAAAAAAAGAACTTTAAACTTAGGTTTCGTGTCTAATATTGGCTCATCTGTAGTTTTGTAATCAATGTGTAATTTCTTTGAATCCAGGTTCACATTCTAAATCTGCAGCAAGTGATTTTGAATCAACTAGTATTTGTTCAAATGCACTGTCTGTGCGGTGCACAGCTAAATCATTTTTGAACAGATCTCTCATTTTGACCACCTCTGAAAGAATAACCTCAGAGCCTTGCATACAATGTTAATTTTTGAGAAAATGTTGTAGGATATTACAACGGAACATATTAACCTGTAAGATTTCAATTTTGACATTAATGAACTCATCAACTCCACTTTCCCATTGTGTATTTGACACATTAAGGTGTGCAACAGGGTAGTGTTTTGCTTACTGGTCTTTTTGTGATAAAAAGTATCACTTTAAAATACCAGGCTGTTGTAATGAAAAGCTAATTTACAGTTGTGATCTATCATTCATTCCTGAATGGCATTCAATTGCAGAATTTCCGTATTACGAACTATCAATGTAAAGTCCATTTCAATGTTTCAGCAACATTACAAACCCAGTTGTTGTATTATTACTGCGTGGCTAATTAAGCATTGAAGTTTCTGTTGGCAGCACCGAGAGAGAGAGTGTGTGTGTGTGTGTGTGTGTGTGTGTGTGTGTGTGTGTGTGTGTGTGTGTGTGCGTGCGCGCACCACTAATACTTTGAAGTGTTCTGGACACTGCTTAAAGTATATTCTTCAAACGGTGAACCAAACCTTCCATACTTAAAGTCACTTCCAGCCACGTTAAACATATAATATAATGTAGTTGTATTTAGTTGTACTTATGAGATCCAGTCTCAGCTGTGCCACTGTCATTTCCAAGAAGTGCAATTACAATTTGTAAACTTCTTTATGTTAATTGTTCAATTATAATGTTATCTTCTATACTAATAAGAAATCTATAAATGAAGGCCTGGCACCATTTTCTTCGATCTTCAAAACTATTGGATGAATCTTCAAAGGAAACATGAAAAAAACTTTGTGTATATATATAGGCATAATATTATCAAAATCAGATAACAGAGGAAAAAGGTTTTGTAATTTAAGTGTTTTCAGTAACTGTTGTGTGTTTGTTCAAGTATTACAAACCTGTTCAAACAACTTTCGGGTATGCTGCCGGGTAACATTGTCGACAACCGCCGATATTTCGGCAGGAGGATACACATAGTACAAGTCACTGCATAGTCAACGCAACCAAAGATGGCCAAACATCAAAATATTGATAGTGACTTAATCAACAGGTGAGGCAGCATTAATTTTGTCCCTGTGTTATTTTGACGAGAGCCAGTGCCAGATTCCAAGCAGAATTTAAGTTGCTGCTACAACTTCAGCTTCTGTAGTAGAAATTGCAACTGAAATTTGTCGCTGACTCAACCAACTGACAGGCGCACCACAGTACAAACAAAGAACAGCGGAAGTAGACCGCCCAGTCTTTAAAACACCTCCATGATCAGCATCACTGTAGTATTCGAGAATGCATTTGTCTTTTCCACTTTTGTAAATAAGTCCATAGTCATATGTGCCTCTCAAATAGCAGAATATTCATTTCACTTGTATTACATCCTGCTCAGTTGTACTTTCAAGACTTCTAGATGCTACTCCAACAGCATATGCTATGTCTGGTCTTGTCCCACACATCAAGTACATCAAGGATTCAACTGCTTGCCTGTAAGGATATTCAGTGTTGACAGGACTTCCTTCCACATTGTCATCCTTTGTAATTGGAGTTGTAACAGCTCTGCAGTCACTCGTACCTAAACATTCCAAAACCACCTCAACATAGTGAGCCTAACTAACTTGAATAGAACCATCTACTTTGCTGTCAATTTCCAGTCCTAAGAAATATGATACAGGGCTTAATTTAATCTTTAATTCTGTCTCAAGATCTTCAATAAACTGCTTAAGTTCACTATCATTGTTTTCTGCAATTAAGCCATCATCAACAGAGTACAAAGAAATTTTGGAAGAACCTTTCTCTCTCGTAAAAAAGGCAGGGACCAGCTTCACTTCTCTTAAATCCTAATTTCAAAATGTAAGTAGTGACTCTCTCATTCCAGCAACGGGGTGCCTCTTTTAGACCATACAAACTTTTCATTAACTGACATACTTTTCCAGAACAATCGTTATAACTTTTGGGCTATGTCATAAATATTGTTTCAATCAGGTCTCCATAAAGAAAAGCAGTAGTCAATCCATTTGTGCAATATTCATTTTCTCCTGGGATGCAACACTGAGAAATGTTTGAATAGTAGACATCTTTGCCACAGGGCTGAAAGTTTGTTCATAATCAAGCCCCTTCTTTTGAGAAAATCCCTTGATAACCAGTCTAGCTTTGAATCTCACAACTGACCCATCAGCATTTGTCTTCAACTTTTAAACCCATTTACAAGGAATTGCTCTTTTTCCAGAAGATAAATCTACAGAAGTTCAAGTTCCAGTCTCTTGATGTGCTGCCATTTCTTGATCCATGGCTGATTTCCATTCATCTTTTTGACTGGAATTCATAGCTGCACAATATGACTCTGGTTCCTCTGAGGTCATTAACTGCATTGCATAGTCTTGAATCCTTTTAGAACATTTTAATATTGAATGGTCACACAGCTGTGGTCTAATTGATTCCATGTCAGATTGTTCTAATACCTCGTCAATTTCACTGAGTAAATCATCATAACTGCAGAAATCATTCTCTCTTGGAAAACTCGATTCCATTTTGTTCTCACTTTCTTGTGGTGACTCTTGACACTTCTGTTGAGAAAAATCAAGGTCCACAGGAACTTCTGGACTTTCATTTAGCATAAATTTCTCTTCAAAAATAATATTACATGATCTCATCAGCTGACGTATTTCTTCACACCAGATTCGATAACCATTATCGTGGTCATAGCCAATCAGAATCCCTTTTACTGCTTTTTGATCCATCTTCACCCTTAAATGTTTTGGAACATGAACATAACATTTAGATTCTGTTACACGCAGATACTTCAAACCAGGCTTCTTTCCATACCACAGTTCGTATGGAGACATCCCTTCAATACTAGAAGGTGCCGTTCGATTGAGAATGTATGCTGCAGAATTTATCATTTCAGCCCAAAAAGACCGAGGAATGTTTTTTTATGAGCATGCATCATAGCCCTGGCAGTTTCAACAAGAGTATGACTTTCCCTTTCGCTGCACACATTTTGCAGCGGAGTGTATGGCATAGTAAAACGTTGAATTATGCCCTCCTCCTGTAGAATCTCCCTTGTCTGTCCATTGTTGAATTCTCCTCCATTATCACTTAAGAGGTTTTTAATTGTATGCCCAGCAGTCTTTGTTTCTTTTATAAATTGTCTTAGTTTATTAGGAACTTCTGATTTTTCCTTGACAAAGTAAACAGTACGAAATTTACTGTAGTCGTCTTTGAACAAAACGAAAAAGCGATACCCAGACATGGACTTCTGGAAGGGGCCGCAGACATCCATATGAATCAGCTCTCCTGCGTCAGACACTCCCTTCCGAGTACCAAATGGAAGTCAATGTGCTTTACCATAAACACAACCTTCACAGAGTTCAGAGTCCAGTCCCACATTTATGCCTAACACCTTAGAGATCAGCATCTTGACATGTCGCTTATTTTGGTGTCCGAATCTTTCATGATACAACTGCAGTACGTTTTCTTGGCTGATTTTATTTACTTCAGCAGGAATAGGAGGTTTAAGACTTCTTACTAATTTAAATAGTCCTCCATAACAATCACGAATGCCAATTACTTAAGTGACCTCACCAATTTTAAAATAACACCTTTCTGCTGTGGATAAAAATGTTATTTTTGGATTTTTACCTTGTGCGATAAGACAGAAAACAGATTCTTTTTATTTTTTGGTACATACCACACATCACTCAAAGAGATTTTGTGCCACTTTCCATTTTCTACTGCTTCTATTTCTATGGTGCCCTTGCCAACAGCCTCAACAGTATCACCATCTGATGATGTAACTGTATGTGTTGTAGAAAATGGTTCAAATGTCTTTAAGAAATTGATTGTATTGGTGATATGACTTGTTGCACCATTGTCTACAAACCAGCTACCAGTATCACACTCAGATGACATAACAACAGATCTTTCAGTAAAGAGAATCATATTCGTTGAGTTATGTTTATGTGGACTTTCAGCTTCAGACACACAACTTTTTTGTGGCTTTTGTGGTCGACCATCCGCATTTCATTCCCAACATTTCTTGATTACATTATTTTGCTTCTTACAGTAATGACAAACAATTTTCTCTTTCTCCTGTGGTAGCTTAGAACTTTCTTTAGAGGAGTTACTTGTAAGTGCCTCTTGAGATGTACAGTCTCCTCCTTTACTTGTCAAGGCTTTCTCATATGCACAGAGTTGAGTTGTCAAGTTGTCAACAGTCCTATCAGTTTTTGACATAAGCATCAAACTTGATTTAAATGAAAAATACTCATCTGGTAGAGTGCCTAAATCATGCAAATTAAAAATAAACCAGGTAATTCTGGATTATTTCCTACATCTTTGGCCACTTCTTGCTTCAAATCAATCCACAGATTTTTCAGCTTCAATATATGAGTAGCCACATCATCATTTGAAAGATTCACAAATCCAAAAAATCATAAACAAAGATCATAAACTTTATCTACAGAAACAGCATCAAGTAATTTATGCAGCTCTGCCCACACTTCACGAGAAGTATTAAGATGCATTATTTTCTGCAACGTATCTTCTGTCATATTAGTAGTCAACACAATCGAAGCATTGCTGTCAGCCTTAAGATAATTATTTAATGCATTCTTATATGTTTCTTTTTCTTGAGCTGTAGCGCTTTCTATAGGTTTAACCAACCTACCTTTGCACAGTGGTAGAGTACCCGACTACAAATCGAAAGGTCGCGGGTTTGATCCCTGCCAGATCCTAGGATTTTTATCTGTCACTTCCACTTCTTTCACCTCTCGCAGTACTGTTCATGTGAAAAATACCGAGTAGCACCGTGCTTCGGAACCCACGTTTAGGTCCCCCTATAACTGGCTTAGTAGGTCAGTCCGAAGGTTGGAGGAAGGCAACGACATGCCACCTTCAAACTGGACCATGCCTATTAAAGCACTGTGGTGTTCAAACCAATCTTTGCATTGTTGACTGCTTTCCTTTTTTTTTTTTTACTTTCAATGACATCAAGTGCTCCGGGAATACCATGTAAACATACATTTGCTTTATACTTCCACGTATTCCAGTTTGATTACCCTTCAAGTAAACCAATGCTAATCACTCTTGTCGAATACATATTCGAAATTCACAAACTGAATCCACACGTAATCTAATATATGAAAGTAACGTACTGTGGCTAATATATGAAAGTCACAGTACATTACTTTCAAAGTTTTCACTTTATAACATATGGAAAAATACGCAAACTGTGTGTCTTCAAATGCCTTACATTACACAATAGTGTGCCTGGGCCCATAACCTGTTAAATTTTATGACAAATGACAAGGTTTCCACCATTAAAAAGAAACATTGATTTATTTTTAAACAGAACATTAAGAAAACACAAGATTACACAATACCCAGGCTAGTGCTTAGCAACACAATAGTGATTTGTTTGCAGCAAAGATTATAGAACAACACATCTTTGGTGTCAGAGATGTAAAGTCAAGTTATTAAATAGAATCGTACACAAAACACACAATGTTTAACAACAACTGCAAGGAGAACGATATACACCTGCCTTACGCCACAGTTTTGTTGAATAAGGATGATTATATTCAAAAGATGCAATGTCTGCGTTCTGATTCGACATATCTTAGGATTGGTACTGACCCCACAAAGAGTGTTGAGAGAAAGGCTAATAACCTCCAGATGAAAAGTCCTTTCTCACAAGAGACCATCAAGAGTCTTAATTCATACTGTGCTGTACCGTCTAGAGTGTATGGCCTTCCTAAGGTCCAGAAACATTCCTTTGAGGCCTATAGTGCCTAACATTGGTGCTCCAACATATCGTGTAGCTAAACATCTTGCTAGTTTGTTGAGTCCAATGGTAGGCAGGTGTGAACACACATTAAGAACTCGGTAGATTTCTTACATCGATTGCAGGTGTTGTGTTTGAAATGCCCTTGATACTATAGTGAGATTTGATGTCTCTCTCTTTACTCACGTTCCTCTGTCAGATTCATTGTAGCTAATTGAGGTTAAGTTTGGTGTCGAGTTAACAAATATTTTTCGACATGTGCCCACTTCATCTTACTTTTTATTCAATGGTCAAACTTCAAACTTTGCCCACCCCTTGTATCTGACGGGAGGCGTGCTTAGGTAGTCCTTGCAGGTGCAGTGATCACTGTGTCCACAGTCATGTAGGGGTCAGCGCAACTGCCTAGAAAGCAGGAGACCCGGGTTCGAATCCCGGCTGGGTACACATTTTCAGCTTTGGCTAATCGCAGTTGATGTCATATATTCTATGAATGTTGAATAACAACAACTGCAGGATCAGAAGTGACATCTGTTCTCTCAGAACAGACGCGCCATGTATATAGAATTTAAATGTTTTTTTTTTTTTTTTTTGCAACACCTGCATTCAATCCACCCGAATATTCAGTTCACTATGGATGTGGAAAAGAATGGCTGTCTTTCTTTCCTTGATGTGTTGGTCAGAAGGAAGGTTGATGGTACACTGGGACATTCTGTTTATAGGAATCCTATTCACACTGATTTGTATCTGTGAGTTGATTGTTGTTACCATGCAGCTCAGCGTGAAAGAGTACTTCATAGGTTGGTTCACAGGGCACATGTCATTTCAGAGCATGAAAGTTTGCCAGCTGAGTTGTCCCACTTCAAGGAGATATTTCGTCAGAATGGTTATAGTGAGAGACAGATTAAACGTGCATTGCACTATCAGCCTTCTGTGCGACGGGTGAGTGATGATATTAATGAAGTGGCACCTGAATCTATGGCCTTTTTGCCTTACACAGGAAGCATTTCCAACAATATTGGTCGTATCTTGTGGAAACTTGATGTAAAATGTGTTTTTCAACCACCTTCTAAAATAAAGGCCCTGTTCGGGTCCGTACAATGATCTTCGTTTGCGTAAGGCAGGTGTATATTGTATTCCTTTCAGTTGTGACATGTCATATATTGGTCAGACAATCAGGACTGTGGAAGATCAGTGTATTGAACATAAAGGTTACACATGCTTACAACAGGCAAACAAATCCGCTGTTGCAGGACACTGCCTTGACACCGTTCGTCCTATGGAATACAACAACACGGAGATTCTGGGATGCACCTAAATGTAGAACAAAGCGGGAATTGTATCAAAATGTTAGAAGCAGTCAGGATGAAGATACAGTTGCTCATTACAAACAGTACTGTAAGGTTCTGAAAAATGTCAGTAAGAATGCAGAAAGTATGTGGTATGCAAAAAGAATAGCAAACTCTCAGAATAAAATTAAAACTATCTGGTCAGTCGTGAAGGAAGTGTGTGGTCAGCAGCAGCAAATAGAAGATATAACGTCAGTGCGTAGTAGAAATGTTTCCGTTACTGACAAGTTAGATATATGTGCAATATTCAATAATCACTTTCTGAATATAGTAGGTGAACTAAACAAAACCCTACTTTCTACAAGTAATAACATAACATTTTTAGAAAATGCCTTTCTGTGGCTGTTACCTGAAATCGTCCTTCATGATACTTCCATAAGGGAGATTGAGTCAATAATTAAATCACTAAAGATTGAGGACTCTTGTGGATATGATGGGGTATCTAGCAGAATTCTAAAGTACTGTTCTACATATGTTAGCCCAGTACTAAACCATATTTGTAATTTTTCCTTTCAGAATGGTCAGTTTCCTGACAGATTAAAGTACTCAGTAGTGAATCCACTTTATAAAAAAAGAGAAATGGATAATGTAGACAACTATAGACCTATTCCTATGCCATTGTTTTTTTCTGAAGTTATTGAAAAAGCTGAATATTCAAGATTAATCAATCATTTCAGTTCACATAATTTGTTGTCAAAGTACAGTTTGGTTTTAGAAGTGGTTTAACGACTTCAACTGCTATATTTTCGTTTCTCTGTGAGGCACTTGATGGGTTAAATAAGAGGCTACAGACATTAGGTGTCTTCTTTGATTTAACAAAAGGGTTTGATTGTGTTGATCACAAAATATTGTTGCACAAGTTGGAACATTATGGAATACGGAGAGTAGCTCACAATTGGTTCATCTCTTACTTTAATAATACACAACAGAAAGCAATTCTCCCCAGTGTAGAAAATGGCTATGACGTACAAACCTAATGGGGCACAATTAAGTGTGGGGTGCCCCATGGGTCTGTTTTGGGACCATTGCTATTTCTTATTTATATAAATGATATGCCTTCCAGTATAACAGGTGACTGTAAAATATTTTTGTCTGCTGATGATACCTTGGTAGTGAAGGACAATGCTCGTAATATTGACACAGTATCAAATAATGCAGTTCAAGAGGTAAGTTCATGGCTTGTAGAAATCAAGTTGATGTTAAATCATAGTAAAACTCAGTTTTTACAATTTCTAACACATAATTTGATGAAAGCTGACATTTTGATTACACATAATGTGGATTAATAAGTGAGACTGAACAGTTTCAATTTCTAGGTATTCAGATAGACAGCAAGCTGTCATGGAAAGACCATGTTCAGGATCTTGTTCCAAAACTAAATTCTGCTATATTTACTATTAGAACAGTATTTGAAATAAGTGATTTTTCAACATGAAAAGTTGTCTATCATGCTTACTTTCACTTCACTTTTGTGGGGTGACTCGCCTGATGCAAAAAGGACATTTCTGGCTCAGAAATAGGTGGTTCGAGCAATATGTGGTGTAAGTTCACGAACGTCATGTCGACCCCTTTTCAGTAGTCTGGAATTTTGACTGTGGTGTCACAATACTTTTTTTCTTTAATGTTGTTTGGTGTTAATAACTTCAGCTTATTCCCATGAGTTAGTAGCCTTCACTTGGTGAATACTAGACAGAAATCGAATCTACATTTGCATCACACCACCTTGACACTTGTGCGGAAAGGTGTACAGTATTCTGTGGCTTTCAATAAGCTGCCACAAGAACTAAAGAATCTTAGCAATAATCCACACTCTTTCAAATCTAAATTGAGGAGTTACTTTATTGCTCACTCCTTTTATTCTGTCGAGGAACTGCTAGAAAAGTTAAACAATTTAGCTAATTCAGTTTTTCTTTATTGATTCTTTTCACTTTGTCTTAAGATTGCCATGTGCAAAGGACTACTTAAAAAATTTTATTACCATTCTTGTGTAACAATGTATTGACTTGTTCCATGACCAAGGAGTCTCACTCCTCAATTGGGTCCTATGGAACAGAGAAAAAAAAAACAATAATAAACTTCCACCTATTATTATAGTGTTATTAAGGAAGCTGTTGAAATTAAACTAGCAAGCGACCTTACAAAGAGAGATGATGGTTTTTGTTTAAATTCTGCTTGGAATCAGGCACTGTCTCTCATCAAAAAACAGAGAGACAAAATTAATGCTGTCTCACCTGTTGATTAAGTCACTATCGATATTTTTTTGTTTGGTCATCTTTGGTTGTGATGACTCTGCAGTGACTTGTACTGTGTGTGTTATCTTCCTTGTATACCCTTTGCAAACCGAGGTATTAAATACCCTTGCACATTGCTTCCTTAAGTGCAGTTGTGCCTTGAGAATGGCAGGGTGTCCTCCTGCCAAAATATCGGCGGTTGTCGGCGTCACCCGGCAGCATACCCGCAAGTTGTTTGAACATTCATTACACCGGGAAATGTTAAGGTTTCATATTAAGAACCTCTTATCTCCAAAACTACTTCACAGCTTTGGATGAGGGTTTCACAGGTCATTTGAGCATAACTCTTGACAACATAAGGACTTTGTTTCATAAAATTCAGATCACGGAACAAAGGAAAATTATAATTTGAAATTTTTTATCTACGACTGCCATGACTGACTATCTCTTTAAACACGTTTATCCCAAAAACTAATTGACGAATTTTCACACATAACTAGAGAATATCATGCGATTACATAAAGGCTTCAATAATTAAAATCTGATCAGAGAAAATAAAGATATCATAATTTAATCATTTGTTGAAAAGCCATTGTGTATGTCTATTTGTTGAAGGTAATCTCCAAAAATACCACACGAAGTTTCATGGGTTTCTACAGGTAAATTGAGAATAGTTTGGAGAGTAACATATCATCAAAATTGGATCAGAGGAAGGAGAGATATTGTAATTTGAAGTTTTGTGTGTATACTATGCTTATAAATATGGTGTAGGACAGCAAATCCCCAAAAGTACTATATGAATATTAATGGGGGTTTCAGAGATCAACAGACAGTACCTTGGGGCATCACATAAGCTTCATTTCATCAAAATCAGATCAGGGAAAGAAAACATGTTGTAATTTGTAGTTTCTGGTGGATGCTGCAGTTGAAGTGCAGCGTAGTATAGCAAAGATCCAATAGAGGCATTGTTACTGAGATAGGATTAAAGCACTGTTTATAGACTCAGGGCTGTACGTAGTATACCAAATAACTAATAGCTGATGATGCTGCATTTTATATTCACATAACTACTGTTTAATACACTGAAAGAAGGGCTATGATTCTCCTCACAGCAGCATTGCAGTGTATTGATGTTGGCAACGGCCGTTGAATCCTTTTTGAATGGACAGTCACGTACAATGAGAAGAATGATTCTTTGTGTTGATAATGAAAGAAGTAATTAATGTTGTTCCAATCAGTAAATTAATGGTCTTCCTAAAGCAAAATATTTCGTTCCTAATGTTAACATACTAACTCACCGCCACTTCAAGTAAAATCTTAACCAAGTATGACACTAAAAAATAATAGTTATACCCTGCATGCCTTGCAATGACATGTAAAGAAAATAATTTCTTCTTTCTGTGGGTATCATTTGAATTTAAAGCATAACAATGTTACCTCACATTGTGATCATACTGCTGGCCCTCTCATCTCAATGTTATCGTACGACACCATCTGTGTCAGACCCGGAATCGTGTGGACTAATAGTGATATATGTTGCGTGTGAAGTGAAATACAAACGAAATAGCCAGCCTAGGAATTAGTGTAGGACAGTGTCTCGGTGATACTGTGATTAGTTAACAAGTGATAGATTTCATTAAGAGATTCATATATGAGGTTTCCAGACAGTTCTATAAACAATGGTTTCATCATTGTACGTCATTTGAATAACTAGACAGACAAATTGTAGAACCTTTTGTAAAACAAAAAGACATGAAAGTCAATAGCATTGTATATATGTTAGGCTCATAAACAAGTTGTGTTGACCAGCTAATTGTGTTAATGAATGTAATAGTTGAGATTTCAATATTGTAATTTTTTTTGTATATATTGACTAACATGTGATTTTGAGCCTATTTTGAGAATTGCCAAGATATTTGATAGTTCAATATATGTTAAGAACATGTATGATGTACTCATTAAATAATTGACATTTAAAATTCCGCTTTGTTGTCAAACAAAAAGAACCCAGATTAAGACATAAAAAGATATGCGCCATCTAAAATTATTGTATGTATAGTTTTCATTTTATATCGTGATTATTTGTGCGTACATGAAATGTTTTACTTGTGTGTTTGGTAATTGTAAATTAGTATATTCTATTGTTATGAACAATGCTTAATGTAATGTCATTATTGTCAATGTTATATATTTGCCTCACCACAATGCGTGGGGGAATTAGAGTTTTGGTGTTCATTATGTGTTCTGGAATCTATGTCAGTCTTTGTCTTAAAATGGAAGTACTATCAGTTAAGTTCTGTGTATGTAAATTATGAAGTTGTAATGCTTTGCTGAATAAGGAGCAGTTTGATTGCAAATTAAAGAAGTGAAAAATTGTGCATACGAGTAGAACCCCCATACATCGTAATGTTGAAAAGATGAGTATCGTATTTGATCTGTTTGTAAGTGTTAGAATGTCTGAACTGTAATTACTTAATAACCTAGTAACGTTTTAGAGTCTACCGATGTTTTCATTTCCTATGAAATCTTTGCAAGGAAACACAAATTTATGTAGCTTCCTTTCTGATTTCGGTGTATCCTCAATACATTTTGAGTGTGTTCTGTTTAGGAATGCCTCGAAAACGCCATATTAGAGGAAAGGAAAAAGTGAGGCAACGTTAGCTACATAGTACACCAAATAACTAATTATGGCATTGCTGTGTTTTCTTCATTCTCCTAACTATGATGTAACACACTACAAGAAAGGGTACAAATTTATTTATGGTGGTGGCACTGTATGCAGATGTTGGCAGCAGCCGTTAACTGCTTTTTCAGAAAACAGTCATGTAGAATGAGGTGAGTCATTTTTTATGTTCATGATAAAATAAATAATTTATGCTGTTCTGAGAAGTAAATTGATCATCATCCTAAAACAAATTGTTTGTTGCCAATGACAGAAAACTAAACCGCTGCCACTAAAAGTGAAATTTATCCCAAGTAGGACAAAAAAAAGTTCTTTCTAGCTGGATCCCATATGCTTTGCTATGTCATGGAAAGAAACGACTTGCATCTTTCGATGGTTATAACCACTAATTTGTGCATCTTCTCAACATTAAGGTGGAATTACTACATGATGTTGAGACAAATCTACTCTTTCCACACATTTGCTTGCTCTTACAATTGGTTTATATGGCATTGGTTGCAAGGAAGTACCTCCTAATTTTTCCAGAGCAACCTCATAATATGAAATAATAACTTCATGAATCTGTCACAGAAGCGACAAGAAAGTTGAGGAAGCATCATTAAAAGGCCACTTATACATACTTATACACAGTCATCTGTCTTAACTGAACAGAAAAAAAGACCAAGATAGTGTGTGGCATTACCACTTTAATGTTGAGGACACAAAATCTTTTCTGCATATATGAATGCTCACGCCAGGGATATTTCTGCTCTGTGCCTGCCACTAGAGATAATATACATACGAGCAACAAACTCATCAGAAATCTACCTACTTTCATGATTGTACAATATAATATTGTGAGCCACAGTGGAATAGCCAAGCGGTCTAAGGAGCCTCGCTGCGGAGCTTGCGGTCGGTTGCTGTCGGAGGTTTGTGTCCTCCCTAGGGCATGGGTGTGTGTGTGTGTGTGTGTGTGTGTTGTCCTTAGGTAAGTTTACCTTAGTTTAAGTAGTTTGTAAGCTACAGACTGATGACCACGCAGTTTGGTATGATAGATTTACAAACATTTGAACAATAATGTAATTAAAATTTGTAATTAATTACTTTTGTAGCGCAGTACATTAAGATAGAGACAATTGCCCTTAGTTATAATCTGACTTTTGAATATATGGCTTTATTACACAAGGCTGAGTTCAACTTCATGCTTTAGGAAGTAATCACTCCAGGATCTGTGTACATGTGTAAGTTGAAAGAGTGGCCGATGCTGCTAACACAGTCAAGACAATTCTATACAAACGATCAGCTGAGGCCATTCCTTTAACAATTACCCAGACTTGCTTT